>CAODLS011835009.1:0-14288 GCA_948243855.1 Flueggea neowawraea | reverse complement strand
ATACAGTATGCTAATATAGGAAATAATAGTTGTATATGAGAGAATATTTCCTAATCATGTTTAACTAATTTCTAGAAGGAAAATATTAACTAAGAATATTTCTCAACAGTAACCCCTCGGGGAAGCTAGCCCCGTCCCAGCCCAAGGGCCTCCCGCTTATTCTTGGCTTATGGTGCAGTTCAGCAATGCATGCCTCCAGGTCCATACGGTTTATGAGGCATAATTCGAAGCGGCCCAGGTGAGCTCACGCCTCAAACCCGCGCCTCTCCCATGCCACCTCGCTGCCTTGCCACTCCTTCTACCCATGCTAGGTAAAAGCTTAGCTTTTAGCATTAGAAAAGACAAGCAAACGTGTTAAGGTCACAAGACATACAGTATGTTAGATGAATTTCAATTAAATGAAAATATGTTAGTTACCTATATGTAAAGAATTCAACTTTGTGTATCATCATTTTAATCTTTTCCATGAAAATCTTATTTTGCCTCCGATAGCACATTTTTTATCATCTCATTTGGGCTCCAATAGAAGTTCTATTTCATGGACTTAAGTCGTTCTTAATAAAAACTATTTAAACACACACACCCACGCACAAATCTCAGTAACATGAATTATAAATCAACACAGAATGCGCGTGCATTCTTTTGAGCGGAAAGAACAATGCATTTAGCAAAGTACTTGCGCAGAAGGCATACTTCTCTATCAACAACAAAGACAAAAATCAAAATAGGAGGCCCTTACATTTTGCTGGCCTCATATTTTGATGCAGAGGCTGTGCTGAAGGAAAACAAGAATAATTACTCTGCATCTTCTAAGGAATCAAGAAGCAACTAGAAGAGGTTGTACACAGAATGAATAATTTCCTTTCAGAACTATAAAACTCAAATCTCAAAGACTGTTTATCTGTACAAGAATTCACTTTTTGAAAGTTCATTCTTAACTGATAACTCCAATCGCCTTTTTCACAGTAAAAGTACCCATCTTGTATGGAAGACATGATAAATTAAGGAGACAGCTTCTTTTATTTTCTGAATAGCCAAACAAGATAACAAGAGCTTTCAAGATAAGAAAGAGGAAAAAGAGGGATAGAATCACAGAAAACATGCAAAACATTTCAAAATTCATGGAGCTTACAGTGGATGGAATAGATCATCCCATTCAAATTCTTCTAGCATAAGGTAATTAACAAATAATTATGGCACTTCCCGCTTTGCTTGTCAGGTTGTTTCTTAAAGTCATGATATCAGAGTCAATATTTGTACTTTTCTTTGTCAGAATTCTTATTCTTGCTGGAAAAAGAGAATTTGCATTGACCAAAGTGGTCAATCCAAAAATATTTGAGCAGTAGTCAATCTCATGCAATGCATTCGTCATTCATCAAAATTATTGTGAAATGAAAATTTTAGAGAAATCTACCTGTCATATTCAATATTTTCTGTAGGAGAAACGTTCAAGTTATTTGCACTTTCCAAAGCTAGCAGGTATGCAACCCCAACCTGTCAAATGTTATTTTTGTAAGATTAGTATGGTGTGATACAATCATCCAAAGCTGCTAAAAGTTTGAAATTGGCACTCTCACATATATTCCTCTTTCTTCTTTCCTATATGCAGGATTTGAAGCTTACAGAAAGCTCTTCTTTCCTATATGAAGGATTTGAAAAAGCTTTCCTAAAGCATTTTACTTTTCATATATTTTTGATTCCGTTTATTTTAACTCTTCATTTTTTGAGGAATTGAACAAGCAGAGAACATGGCAATATAAAGAAGGGAGTGCAGTCAATAACTAGATGTTACTGCTCTCATGTGGCCCATAATCCCTTACTTCAGCTTTTTTCCTATTGCCAATTTCACATTTGCTCTATGTAACAATCATTATTGAAAATACAGAGTATATAAAAGATGGGCGGCCAAAATCTTATACATCAATATTTATGTCAAATTTTCTCCTGTGCATGCATAAATAATAAAGATGGAACAACATAATTTTCAATCTGTATAACAATGGACACACAAAATTTGTCAACACAAAATCCACTTTTACTGAAAAATTCACATTGATAAACTTTTTGTTAAATTTTCCTTAGCTTGAATGACCGTGATTTTAACTATGCTTGCTCAAATTAATGGCTAACATCCCATTGCTATGTGTGCATGACTGCAAATGTTGTATTTATGTGGTTTCTACAGTCATGAGTTTATGTATATTTCTCCATCATACATAAATGCAACTTCCAAAGAAAAACAATAAGTTGAGTTTCATATGCTAGTGTAAAGGCAAGCAGTTGGCAAAAAACTTACTGCAGCAGAAGAACTGAGGCCAGCACTATCAAGACCTTCTGAGCCACATATGTATCCGATGATACCCTGCGATCTCCAAAAACAAAAATAAAGTTCTGTGCAAATATTTTCCTTTTTAATCATGTTCATTTTAGCATTTAGCACTGACCAGATAACTTCAGCAGGAGCACTTGACTGGAGGATATAATACTGGTAATGTAAAAAACACTTATCTACATATGAACTCACCTCCTAAATCTCAATTTAGCTTCAATTTGTCCACCCAAAGTCCTTTCTTTTTCTAATTTAAACATCCACTATTATTTTCCTATACTTGACATCAATGTTTTTTTTTTAAATTGCAGAATTTGCAAATCTGAAACTTCAGATTATTGAAAAGGGAAAGAAGAACAAAGAGCAACAGGAAAAACAGAGGAAAAGATGCAGCTTCTTTTATTTTCTGAATAGCCAAAAAAGACAACAGGAGCTTTCAAGATAAGAAAGAGGAAAAAGGATAGAACAGAAAGGAGACAAAAAAATCAATATTATTTTCTTCTACGCAATTATAACTCCACATAATAAAACTTCATGCAAATGTATAAGTATATTAATTGCTACTTTGTTTCAACATATTTATTCTCTCAAATGGTAATGCCGAACAATCTGGAATGGAGAGCGGAGATAATAACCTATACAAGAAACAAAAACTAACTAGCTGAAAATTACTTCAGACAGCAATTTGACATAATATAAGATAAGTCAAACTAACCTGAGTAAGAGAGTTACCACTGCTCTGTAGGGCAAAGACTGTTCCTCTTGAAAAATTTCCCCAATTACCATCTTGTTGTAGCTTAGGAGAATCAGTTGCATGTTTTTCGTCCTTTTTCCTAATGGGTCTTGGATGCTGAATATCATCAACCCTGTAAAAACCACAATGAAGTATAGTGATACCAACATAAAATATATTATGACTTGCAGTGAAGTGCAAGTATTGTTTTGCTTGACTAGGCAACTCTGCAATATTCAAGCAATTAACCAACTTAAAATCAGCTTCTAAGAGATAAGCAAATTAATCTTCAAACTACTAAACTAAAGACGTTCAGCTATAAGCCAATTGGATTAATCAAGTACAGGCCTTATGGAATGTACTAATGACTGATGCAAAATCAAAAGAAAAAGAAGATTAAAATACACAGAAAAGACATCTTTGTCTCAGAAGAAACAGAAAAGTAGACATCATAATATTTCACAAAAAAAGCAACAGTTCTAATATTGTTACTTGATGTTACATGGTTCTTTTAACCCTCACTATACAGCAGATAGAATAATTGGACAGCTCTATTTTGTGGAAACTTTTCTAATAAATTTACACATGTATGAGTCATCATTCAGTGCCTTTTTCCTTTTCCTCTCTAATCAATAATATTTGGAGAACCGAATTTCCATCTCTAATGAAATATATTTCTGGTCCTCCAGTTTGCCAAAGAATAACACTACTAATGCACGTAGTACACATGATAATTAGAGCCATTATTCACTGCATAACAAGAAAACTAGTAATAAGTTTTATGTTTCTGTATCAAAGGCCACATTTTTCTACTGGTCAATTGGCATTTTTTGGAGCGTTGGATTGGCTCAGACTCTGGAGAACGTCTTAAAAACTGAGTACAGATTTGGTCGAGAAAAAAGGAGCTAAAATAAATTTCTTCCTCCTTTTTTTTCCCCTTTTGCACCCATAAGATTTGTAATGGAGGTTGGGGAGTAATGCTGGATAGTTAGGGATCAAAGCAATTCCTTATTGTTTATGGCAGAGTAAAAGAGGTTCTGTTTCAAGAAGTCATCACAGAGTTTCTTACTGAAAATGTTAAATGTGGTTGATTAACTAAATTGATGATCCTACATATTGTTTTCACTCCTCTTGTTTTCTGATTTGCATTGAAGGACGAATCCCATACTATTGACTGTATTCACTGTTCTCACTGGCAGAATACTCATGTTCACTAAAGCAAGGTAAACAAGATAAAATGAAAATGACCACTAGCATGAGAAAAGACAAATTTCTAAATGAAACTATTGATGAAAATTGTACAAGATAATAGAAAAATTAGAGGGACAAAAAGATTGACATATGTACCTGAACCTAACTTCTCCCTTAAACTGCCTGGATCTCAGTAGAACCTACATCAATATTGCAAGAACCGTTGAGTGGAAAATTGCCCAAAATGAATACTAATGCACAGAAATTCGGAAGATAATTATTGAATTGCGAATTAAAATTAATATCAAGATTTTTAAATTTCGTTTTCACATGTAATACACGCAACTCTTCTAAAGCAAAATCATTCTCATCTTTCTGCATAAAAGTGAAGTACTTAGAGGGCACTCACATTGTCAAATAAAGGAAGAGTCTTTGCAGGAAAATAAGTGCTAAGTGCTTTAGCGTTAGAACTACTCAAAGACTCAAAAGACAACTAAAAATCGTTTTTGCCTTATCCGTATCTTTCCCCTTTCTTGATACCTGAGATTGAGAGCTGAGCTCAAGATAAGCATAAAACCAAAGCATGCTTGCACAGGAGCCATTGCACCTTTAAAGGTCTTTCTGCGAGATATGCAAGAAAGATAAACTTCCTAATTTACAATAAAATTGATCAACAAAGTCCTCACTCAGTCCTTTCCTTATGGTTCCATTTGACCACATAATGTTGCCAAAAACTATTAAAACCGAAAATATCATCATTCCGAAGATCTTAAGCAAATTGCACTTAAAAGTGAAGCACGCTGCTTTGAACTTGCTCTTATTATAACATTTATCGGTCCCAGGAACAAGACAATAATATATATGCTAGCTAGTAATAAGACTCCATGAAAGAAAACAATTAGAGATGGCCAAGCAACATCTAGAAGTTTACAGAGATCATAAATTGATATCATTTACTTCCATGGTAAAGATTGATTAAAGTCGACATTTTCTCATTCAAAAAAACACTGCTTTTTCATTCCAATTTCCCAGAAAATGTGCAATATGTGGATACGCTCAATGCTCCCAACACCCCATTAGTATGCAACTCATTAAAGGCTAAAGAGCCCAACTCTAGTAACTATCTACACATTTGGTTATATAGAAGATGCTAACAGCTGGTTCATAACAACCAATACCCACACATATGCATACGAACAGATCATACAATGAATTTTCAACATGAATATCTTCAGGAACTTTACTCAAAAGCATTTGGAATTTTCAAACATAAAGATTCAGCCATTATAGAACACAGCAACAAACATGGAATTACTTATCAAAGAAAAAAAGCAACAAACATGGAATTAGCAAGCAACGATAGAATACCCAAAATACTCCATCAAACTAATTACTGTTACAAAAATTAATGGTCATGTGCTGTCAAATGTAATATAAAGCCATCAAAGTGCAGTGTTAATTTTTCTGATATTAAATATTCGCTTCTGGATTGAAGAATATTCAATTTTATAAGACCTTGCATACAAGAGTGCAACATCAATACTCTAGGAGTTCTGCAATGTATGATAGTTATAAGACCACCACCCAAAATATTTACTTCATTTCACTCTTGCTCATCCAATATCTGGCCAAACCGGACAGTGGAACTGTGGTCCTGGTCTCCAAACATTATTGTTTTCTAAATCGTAAAAGGAAATGCCACCTTACCTCAGTATCACCTGAAGGAACAAATCCCAGAAGTATTCCTTTGTTAATTGTCATAGCTGAAACAGTTCCACCCTGCAAGCATCACAAAGGAATATGATTATTTCAAAACGTTTTTCCAGATATGTATTTTCTTTAAATTAGAATCATAATATCTTACATCCAACCTCCATCTCAGCAGAATAACACAGAAAGTTCAGAATTTTAAGAATGCATAATCACGAACTCTAATTTCATTTTTCAAATCTATACAGCAAATAATGAAGAAAAAGTTCATATATGGAGCAAACCTGATGATCAATATGAGCACCCAAGGGACAAATCCGATAAGGGGAGATCACAATCCGAACCTCCGCAGGACTTCTCCCAGACATATCAGAAACAATTTTCTTTATCTCATATAGCTACCAACAAAAACCATTCAACATTCAAATAAAATTGATCAACACAAAAACCCGAATATAACGTTTCTTCTCAAACAATATAAACAACAGTCCAATACAATTACTAATGGGACATTAGTCTTCAACCAATTTTTTTTTTTAAATACTGAAAGAACAATCATCATCTTCTAAAGAAACTAGAAAATCACAATTCTTCTTTCTTATTTGAAATTTCCGTTAACAATTTAAACAACACAAGAAGAGAAAGCCATAACCAACATTAAAAAGATTACAGAACTGGCAATGCAGAAACAGAGATCTAATGCAATCTACGCCAACCCATTAAAGAAAAAACAATCGAGATTAAAAACAAAATCACTACCTCATCATCAGAAGGCCAAGTAACCCCACCCATCTCTGCGGTGATCAGAAATCACAGCTTCTTGGGTCAGATATATATCTTAAACTTTTGTTGTTACAGTTCTGAAATTCTGGGGTAGTCAGAGATTGTATTCATGGATGGTTGTTGGGTTCAGTAAGATGAAAGGAAAATATTATTAATAAATAAATTTATTTGTTAAAATTGGTGGCATAACACATCATGGCAAAGCCATTAACTAATGAAAAACAGCCACATAAAAGTCTAGCATATGACACCTCGTGCATAACAAAACAAGATGGATAGGCATGGAGGACCCTTTTTTGTTTTAACAAGTTATTTTTGAAAATAATTTACATATGAAATATAAAGTCCTTATATATAATTTGGACATACAAATTTGATTACGGATTTTTAGTTCACTAGCAGGTAGGTATGAATTTCAACACATGAGAGGTCTAAACTAGGGTGTAGGAATCTAGTAAACGATGTTCTCTCTCAAATGGTTGAAACCTCCTCCTATTTATAGGAGTTGAGGGTAATTATGAATTTTTTTAAACAATAGATCAGTTGTCTACAATGATCTTCTGATAGCTACAGTAGCGTATTGTAGCCCTTTTGATTCTACATATGATCTTTTCTGCTACAGTGACTTGCTAATGTCTATACTGATGGCTACAGTAATTCTTTTGACTGCTGAAGTGACTGTTGGAGTGTCTTGTTGATATCAACAATAATTTTTGTCTTGTATTTTTCCAGTTATGTTACGGTAATATTTTATTGTCATTATTGGTCTGTGAAAGTTTTTGAAATTTTGTACTTACAATTTGAAATGGATAATTCGAAATATTTTTATCCCATAAGTTTTTCTGAGGCCATCTCCAACTCACCTCTATTTATAGAGAAAAATATTATTTTTAGAGTTAAATCCACTACAATTCATCTCTATTCTCATCTTTATATTTAGAATTTGCTATATTGTATCTCTAAATTTGGAGGTGCATTGTAGCAACTCTATTTTTTTTTGTCTTCATGCATGTATATATTCAATTTTGGCATTTGTATTTCATATATTTTTGTTTTATGGTATCCACTTTTTAATGTATAAACATATTATTGTAAAATTTATGATTTAAATATAATATTAATTAATTCAAATATTTTAATATGAATTTAATATCAAATAATTAATTTTTTGTTATATAGAGGGAGTGAAAGAGAGAAAGGAAGAGAGGGAGGGGGAAAGAGAGAGGGAGGGAGCAAGAGAGAGATGGACAAAAAGGGAAAGAGGGAGAGAGAAAGAGAGAGGGAGAGAGGAAGGAGAGAGGGAGAGAGGAAGAAAGAGAGGAGAGAAAGGGGGAGAGAGGGAGAAAGAGGGAGAGAGAGAGAGGGAGGGAAGGAGAGGAAGAGAGGGGGAGAGAAAGGGATAAGGAGGGGGAGAGATGGGAAGAGAGAGGGAGAGAGAGGGAGAAATTAATAATTTAAATATAATATTAATTAATTCAACTCACCTCTATTTTTTTGTTCTTCTTTTTTATTCCATGTAATGGTTGTTTGTTTGTTTTTTTTATTATTAATTCTTAAATAAAAATAACTTTTACGATTAATTTTATTTAACAAATAATGAAAAAAAATTAAGTTCATGTTTAACTTGTGAAAAAATAATGATAAAAAATGAAGTTAGAAAGAATATTTAGAGAATATTCTTTTTTAAAGTTGAAAATAGAATTATATGTTGGAGATGATTTTACTGTAACTACTATATTTTTAGAGTTTTAGAGTTAGAAATAGAGTTTTAGATTAGAGATGACTTGAGTAGGATTTTTACTTAGCGGGTAAAATACTCTTTCTTAGTTATAATGTCATGATATGGGAAAGATAAGATGCTCTGATACCAGTAGTCCATAAGATCTAAAGATGGATATATAAAAATAATGAATATGCATGATAAAGAATTAATATATAAAAATACAAGTAATGAATATACATGATGAAGAATGTAAATGATAAAAGAAAATGACACTTCAGGCAACGTACAGCTCAGGTGGTATGACTGACCATATATAATGAACGAAAATATGAAAATTGAAGAATACTTGTATTATGAATAAATTTTTGAAAATAACTTACGTACAAAATACAAAGTTCTTGAGTTAGCCATATATAATGAGAATACAGTAGTTCAGGCAGCAGGGCCGATTATATATAATGAATGGAAGTATAAAAATGGAACAATATTTGTATTATGAATAATTTTTTTAAAATAATTTATATATGAAATACAAAGTCTTTGTATACAATTTGGAGATACAAATTTGATTACAAATTTTTTGTTGGCTTGTATGTAGGTATGGATCTTAAACACGAGAGACTTGAACTAGGGTAAAGGAATCTGGTAAAAAAAGTTCCGCCTCTTAGAACCTCCTCCTAGAAGAAGTCAAGAACAATTTTGATATTTTTTGAACAGTGGTACATTTATGCTACAATGGTCTACAGTGATATTTCGGATAACTATAATAGTGTATTGTATCCCTTTGCTACAAAATAGGAATATTAATTGATAAATCATCCAAAACAGAAGCTTCATATGTCCGTCAAGCTATCTAAAATGAGTCCACATCAGCAGCCTTCAAATCTTGTGCCAAAATCAACTTTCTTCAAGTATTATTCCATCTTTCCATGATCTAACCATCACAAGACAAAATTAACATAAAGAACACGAAAAAAAAGAAACTAAAATTAACCCCTCAACAGACTCTAAATGATATAACGTTAGAAGTTTGGGATTTTGCAATTGATTTTTCATAATTTGGGACATAAATGATACAATTTTTTAAGTCTTTTAGCTTTCAAAAACTTGTTTAAAACTTGAATCTTTGATATATTCATATGATTAGGAATGGACTTCCGCTCCCGAATAGGTGGCTCAAATATATATTTCATACTATTTTCTCGAAGATTCTCTTCTTCTCTAGCTGAGTTTGGTGGTCTCCAATGACCTTATCCTATTTTTGTTGGTTTTTGCCAGAAATAAAACCCCTTGGTCCTATCTCTTTGCTTATATTGTCTTTGTTAGTGTCGGTCAAATGGATCTATTTTGGGATTTCTTTTATGTTGTTCTGTCTCCTTCATGGAGTTGGTTCCAACTTCGAGTCTAGCATAGGTGATGGTCAGTATGGTGGAGGAGATAGTTGTATGGGTTGGATTTTGTTGCAAGTAGGTCAGGATTTGGCTGGTCTTCTTTGGTAGGTCGGATCTTTGTTAGTTTGTTGGAAAGGATGGGTTTAATTGTTGTTTGGTGGCGACGTTGTCCTCTCTGCAGATCTCTAATGCTTCCAACGCAGGTGTTGATGGGTTTCAAAGGTTGTGTTGCTTTGGGAAAGTCGATCAATGGTGTATATGGGCGGAGGAGAAGAGATTTCATCCGAGGTTAAGATTGGATTGTGTGGGGTGGTTTGATCCTGATCCGAAATTGCACCACCTAATGGTTTGACCATTTATGTTGGGCTATTATCTTTTAAGCCTTTCTTTGTACTCTTTTGTAAGAGGTTTTAGCTTAGCCCTGAACTATCCTATGAGTTTTCTTCAGCTAACAACTTAGTTAATAACGCATACACCCAACTATTTAAATTAGTCTCAAGTAACGCATAACTCATTTTTACCCTGATAAATTTCTTCTTTTCCTTTTTTGGAAAATGATGAAGCAATATGGTTGATCACATTATGTATAATTTGGGGATATTAGTGCCAGACTATTTTTTCTTCTTCTTTTATTTTAAAAGAGAATTGGTAGTAATTTCATTTTCTCTAAGCCATATTTAAGAATTTCAACCTATTAAAATGTCAAATTTAAGCCATCTCTTCCATCCTTTGTCCTGCTTTTATTGCACTCCATATGATCTATCATAATAAATGATGAACACACTTTCCTCTAGCACTTTCAAAAAACACTCTCATTTATTGATCATTCATTCTTCCACTTTCTATTTTTTCTTTTTTTTTTCTCTCTCTCTCATTTAGTGCATTATTTTCTCTCCATTTTTTTTTCTTTCACATGTATATGATCATTTTTTTCTTAGTTTTTCTTCAACCAAAAAACAATTTTTATTTTCTTATATAGTCAATTATTAGCTTTTGCATATATTGGTTAAGAATATGAAAAGTACCTATATTAAGAATTTGAAACAAAAATCAATTAATTATAGTAATCTTAATCATTATGAAGTTATTGAACTAATAAAAAATATGTTCTTGTTAGTCACAACTTTAATAATGCAAAACACAGGCATAGGACCACGGGCTCCAAAATGGTCCGTTGAAAACTAATCAGCTCAGCAATAATCAAGCCATGGACATACAAACAAAACATCGCACTCGCCACATATTTTCGATCATATTTATCACAACCCAAAAACAATAACACTAAATCATACTAATGTTTCCTTGAGTCACTCACTCACAGTTCCAAAGAAGCACATATGGAACTGATTCAACCCACTTCACGCTTATTCCACTCTCCTAAATTCATTCCTCCAAGCCGCACTCGCTTTCGGCGCTTCGATGTCAAACCAAACGCCAAGATCAGCTCCACCGCTTTCACAAAGAAGTCTTCTCTGGCGACTGTCTTGAACGCTGCTGCGGGCGGCCGAGAGGCGGAGACTGTGGTGTTGGTGGAGGAGCCACCAAGCCAATTGCGAAGGTACCGGGTTTTTGAAGGCCGTCCGGCGCCATTTGGTGCAACAGCTCGTGATGGTGGCGTCAATTTTGCTGTGTATTCTGCCAATGCTGTTTCCGCTACTCTCTGTTTGATTTCTCTCTCTGATTTGCCGGAGGTTTGTTGATAAGATTTCTGTATTTTTTTATTCTAAATTGATTTTTGAGTGTTTCTAATTATAAACTTTTCGTTTGCACGTTAGAAATGCTATGATTAAGTAGTCAAGAATCATTTATTTCAAATGCTACCATGTCCATGTTTCATAGCTTGGTGTGTATTAGAGTTTGACGCTTTGCAAAGTGGAAGTAGTGAGGATCACTTAATGGAACTTGCAGTATCCAGGTTTCGACTTTGTCATTTGGAAAGCTAGCTATCAAAAAACCAAGCACGGAACTGATGTTTGATTCTGAACTTTAAGTTTGAGTCGAAGAAATTTTCTTTCAGAAGCAGTTCTTAAATTCGTCTGGACTAGTCTGAATAGTATATTTTTGTAGAAGCAGTAGTTTTCAATTTCCTGTGGAGAAATAGAGAAACTAAGACCTCGCTCATATACTAATTGACAGCCGAAACTAATTATTTATCACTTTTGATGGTTAAGTGGTCAGCAATTTGTTGATTGTATTGTGACTTCACCAACGAAAAGAAGATGAGAGTTTGAGTTTGTTTCTTTTTTTTGGTACAAATGAGAATTTTGAGTTTCTGTTTTCGAATTTCAGCTTTTATGGTTGTCTAATTTAAGAAAATAGAGAAGTTGATCATGAGTTTCAATTTTCTTCATATTTTAGGAAAAATTTTCCAGAAAATACCTCTTGCTTTTGCACAGCTGCACGGTCCTTTAGTTCTTTTTCCTAATTTTTGTTTTTAATTTTCATTAATGCAGAATAGGGTGACTGAGGAAATTCCCCTGGATCCACTAAATAATAAGACTGGAGATGTTTGGCATGTATTTCTAAAAGGAGATTTTCAGGATATGCTATATGGGTATAGATTTGAGGGGAAGTTTTCTGCTGAAGAAGGACACTATTTTGATTCTTCTCAGATACTACTGGATCCTTATGCAAAAGTCAGTTGCATCCCTCACAAAGTTCTTTAATACTTCTTTTTGCTCAATGTCTATATGTTATTTTTTTTTCCTTTCAAAGAAATAGTGCATCCATGGGATGAACAACTTGTATCTTTGGCTTTCAGGTGATATGAACGCTGACTTTCTGATTTTTTGTCTAGGGAGTAATCAGCAGAGGGGAGTTTGGTGTTTTGGGGCCTGATGATAATTGCTGGCCGCAAATGGCCTGCATGATTGCCACTACCAAAGATGAGGTACTTGTAGCAGAATTCTCTTCATCCTCCCCCATATCCTGTCTCCATGTCCACTTATGAGTGGACATACGTGGTTCATTTGGTTCTGTACATGCTTCACCTTGCCTGATGAAGTAGCAAGCTGTCATTCAACTAAATGGATTGCTGTCTTTAGTCTTCTTAGTAAGATTATTTTTTCCCTTTTGGAAGAAATGATTTTGGATATCATAAATGAATGAAAATAAAACTGTTAGGTTCAAAATAAAATTACACAATCAATTGACAATGTTAATAGTTTTCAAAGAAGTTTTAAATATCACATCTTCTTTTGCCATTAAATTTCTTTCGTGTTAACCTCTTTTGCATTTTTGAAATGCTTTGATTAGTTGCTCCAAAGTTGCATTGTGGTTGTTTCAACAAGGCGTTTTGGTGGTTTCATTGTTATGTAGCCTTTTATTTTGATTTACTCTTACTCTACAAATTGTTTGAATTTTACAATGCTAAAACTTTAGCTTATCATTAATACATGCAATTGTATGGCAATTTTAATATTTTACCTGATAATATCTCTAGTTTGATTGGGAAGGTGATTTACCATTGAAGTACCATCACAAAGATTTAGTGATATATGAACTACACGTTCGAGGGTTTACACGGCACGAATCAAGTGGGACAGAGTTCCCTGGTACATACCGTGGTGTCATAGAGAAGCTTGATCACTTAAAGGTAGTATTTTTTCATAATAGTTTCCGGTCAATAGAAGCCTTCACTCTGATTTTTTGACTTACATCGATATCTCTTTGCACGTCTCCTCCCAATACATACCTGTATCAACATCTTCCCTATTCTGTATGATTTTATTGAAGTTGTTGAAATGGACAATATGCATTAGCGTTACCAATAATTGATGTTACTGTGTCCTTATTATTCCTAACCGACTTTTTAGGAGCTTGGTGTCAACTGTATAGAGTTAATGCCATGCCATGAATTCAACGAGCTGGAGTACTATAGTTACAATTCTGTGTCGGGTGACTACAAGTACGTTTACTTATTTCCTTAATTTGTTAATCCTTTTCTTTTGGTAACATTCACCTCATTAGGTTGTATGTTTAAAAGTATGTTTAATAATGTTTACAAGTATGTTTGGTGCAAAAAGCTTGTGCTGGTTGACAACAAGTATGTTATTTCTTTCATTTGTTAAATATTAATAATGTTTAATAAGTTGTAATAGCTGTATGCATTAGGTTGTATCAGCGAACTAAAGCACTGCTAGTAATTTATGGGAATTGGAGATTCTAAATGGTTTCATCTTTGATTAACTTCATTCAATATTAGCAAATTCTTGTTCTTTTTGTTTTTGAAGACTAGCACATGATCTTCTAAGTTCTGTTGCTAAACATATGCTGTTTGAAAGACTAGTTTATTAGCTCAAACAAATTAAAAAGACTAGTCTATTAGAATATCGACCATAATTATTTTTCATAAAACAACTTGAACATGATATGGGACTGGTTTACATAAATTTCAAACCTCTGGGTGCAGCAACCAAATATTTTACC
>CAODLS011834879.1:0-18688 GCA_948243855.1 Flueggea neowawraea | reverse complement strand
TTCTTCTTCTTCTTCTTCGTTTTTCTGGTTTCTTCGACCGAACCTCACTCTCTCTCTCTCTTATTTCTCTCTCATCATCTGACACTCTCTCTCGTCTCTCTCTCCTCCTCGTCGACCGACAAGCCACCAGAGGTAATCTCTTTCTCTCTCCTCTTTTCTTTGGTCTGTTTGGTTCGGTTTTTGAATGAAAACCAAAGTTTATATTTTTATTTGTTATTCATATTTCTTTAAATATGATATTTGGATATAAGTTCTGTACTATGAGGCTTGTGCGAGATGGGTCGGGCTCCCATAGACGGTTCACCTCGTACGCCGGTCGCGGTCCCGGGAATGGGTCGTGACATTTATAACATGTTCATTACTTGTTTCATGACTTTTAAGTTTAGCGCTAAGATTTTTCCAATCTCTACACCCTTCGTTGGCCAATTGAATGTTATTTGATTTAGAACTAAGTAATTTACAACAAAAGCAAAATACTTTATCTAGCTCTTTCGAATATATTATCCATTTTTTGTCATGTTTTTCTCCATTTGGCAATTTTTCGAATAATGAATTGAAGAAAAATGTCTAGAAATTTTTATCTATTGGAAAATCTAAGTCTTGTCTTATTGGACCTTTCTCAACTAATAAATGAATTAGGTTTGTGTCAGGACCGAAATCGGGTCGCAACCGGTGTACGAGGAGAATCGTCTATAGAAGTCCGGCCCATCTCGCACAAGCCTTGGAGAACAGAAACATCTACCTAATTATTATTAATAATCGGCTTATTAGTCAAATTAAAATGTTTAGCAGAGATAAGTTTTTAGAAAATAATATTTTCCGAATATAATTAAAACATAATTATAATATCAAATACTAAATAAGTAATTTAAGTAAAACCATTAGACATTATTTAACAGATACAAAACTATGATCCACTACTCAGTGTGGAGCAACTAACATAACAGAAACTCGGCCCGAACAATAAGGCACTTACTGAGCGCGGAAGAATCAAACGACTACTATCAATATCACCTGAAAAGTGAAGTAAAACAAAAGCAAGAAAAATAAAAGGGGTAAGATTCCACAGTGAGCGGATAACACAACAGAGCGGCACAGACTCATCAAAAGAGTTTTGAAAACATTTTCAAAAACTACCACATGCACGTATATATTCAAATAATATTATATATATACATATACAATCGTATATATAGATAATTTAGTTCAAAATCCACTTTGCAATCCTTTTTGTATACAAAGCAAACAACAAACAGTTACAGAAATTTATTAAATAGAGAACTTAAATAAAATATTAAATTTTACCAAAATCCAAAATAAGTCAAGTGCTTTCCTTTCAAATATTTTCTGAAATTCACATTCACTTTCAAAAATATTTCAGAGAAAAGTACTCAAATATTTTCAAAGATAAATACTCAAAATATTTAAAAGATAAATTCTAAATTTATTTTGCGGAGTTAAATACCAAAGTATTTTCAAAGAACAAATACCAAGGTATTTTCAGAGATAGTTCCAAAACATTTCCAGAGAGTAGTTCAAAAACATTTTCAGACGGGACCAAAAATCATATTCATCGAGTTAACCAAACTCGGTATTAGCCACTTAGGCGGAGATTAGCCATTAAGGCACTATGGTATAGCCACAAAGGCGCAAGTATTGTCACTTAGGCAAATAATACAACTCCAGTGTATTAAGACTACGCTATCTCGTAGCTGGGTGTCCCAAATAAAATATTTTTACCAAAACATTACAAAAAAAATATTTATATTGAAAATACTCAAACAGGTAGCATACGGAACAAACACGTCATTTTTCCAAATATGATATCAAACTTTCAGACGAAATATTTATTGCAAAAATATTTAGTGTCCAAAAATAATAATCATCTCAGACAAAATATTCACTCCGGAATATATTCTTAAAATCTAAAACATTCCTTTCAGAAATCACAATAAATATTAAAATAATTTGTATTTAAGAAGCAAAAAATATTTTTAGAGAAAATCGAATTTTCACTACAGAGGTTTTCACGTATACCAAATTTTTAGGAATTTCAATCCTTTAATTATTCCAAATTTCATACCAAGTTTAACACAACAAAAATATATATACGGAATTTGGAGGACACAACCTACGTGTCTAAAGTGTTATCACACTCACACGGACGCCGAGCAAATAATCCAGAGCACTGTCCATTGGTGAATAACTGGTCTCCTTAGAAACCAAACAGAGTTAGAACAGACAATACATACAAAGATTAGACATAGTACTGTGGTTGTACCGAAATATGTGTAAATGTATATGCAAATTCAAATGCTTAAACAAACCTTTAAAGAAAAGAAGGGATTAGCTGCAGCCAAAACCGGACTCACTGAACAGTCAAACCGAACCGAAACAGTCAAAACCCAATAGACCAAAACAGAACCAGCCGACAAAAACAAATTTAACCAAACCCATCCATAAAAATAATCCAACCAAACCCACTAATAATTTTTTATCCACTGACAAAGCTCAAACTATTTCACAAAAATAAATCAAATCAACTTATTAAACCAAACCAATCAAACCAGTAAACCTAACCGACGAACCGAATCAGTGAACCAAACCAAAATTCACCTTTCTTTTGTTTTTTGTTTTTTTCATTAAATACCATTAAGACAGAGAATTTTAATTCACTCCAAAATATTCATCACCTATCATCTAAATCAAGTCTCTAATGATCTAAATACACAAAATTTAATCATCAATAAATCGAAAACCAAATCGAATTTAAACGAGGTGTTACAGTTTGAATTTGTAGTGTCCCAATGTGCTAGATCATATATATTTTTTAAAATTATTTCTTCATTTTTGTTGAGATCTTCACTGTCATCAATTGTTTCATGACCAAGATCTTCATATTTTTCATCATTTTCTGGTGAATTAAAAATGTTATCTTCAAAATTTTCTTCTCTATTTTCTAGTATATTTTCATTCAATTCTTTAGTTGATTTTTTTTTGTTTGGTCTTTTGTATTAACAACATATCTATCAAGTGCACCTTTTTGGGATTGAATTAATTCTTCTCATCTTTTTATGTTTTTCACATCTGAATTCATATTTTCTAGTGAACATCTCGGAAAGTAGCTAACTTAGAGCTCAATTAAAAAAATAAAGGCAGTTATAAAATTGCAAAAGAACAATAGAACCTGATTTTTGTCTAATACTTTCTAATTGAGTCCTCTTTTCTCTGCAAAATAGAACCTAAAAAATAACAAAAACTCAGTTTAGTCTCTAATAAAACAAAATGCATAATATTAACCTCTATTGTAACCAAATACAATTAATTTTCACTAATAAAAAAATTGATTTCAATAAACAACATCTAAAAGATAATAAAGCACTAAACCAGCCCCATATATTTTTCTTTCAAGGCCCGTGACCTCTGTTGTTCTTTGTTTTCAAGTGTCCTCATTTTTTCCTATCTTTTCCATTTTGAAAACACTATTTTTCATTGGTCAACAATGAACAACCTACTACAATTCTTCATTCTTCTCTAATCAACGTTGGAACACCACTTATTCCTTAAAAATAATTTAATTTAGATTTGCAGCAGCTTAGTTACAAAAATTAAGAAATAACCACAACTACAAATACATAAAAATCAAAATATTAAAATCAATCTATATATAATCAACTACATAAAGTGAATAAGATTCAGTTAATGACATATATATAATCAACAACTAAAATTATAAGATGAAATATTACCTTGAAACACTGATGCAAAGATGTTGAAGTTGAAGTCTAATTAACGTAAGTCGTAAGAGAATAGAGAGAATGGATTGAATGAAGAAAAAAAGAAGAAAGATTGAAGGGACAAAAAGAGAAATAGAAGAGACAAAAAGAAACCGTTTGTATTCTTTGTAAATGCTCTTTCAAGAGGTAATTTTATGTTACTAATGCTGTTTTAGGGTTTTTTTTTTAAATATAGGACCCGTTGAAAATTCTAGGCCATTTTCTTTATTCTATTGAAAATTCTGGGTTCTTGTATCTATATAAACTATATTTTTTTTTCTTATTAATGATGGACCTTTCATAATTTAGTATTAAAAATTTGAATAATTTTTATAAGACCCACTAATAGTAGGAGATCCCTCTTTTTTTGAGGCCCTAGGCACAAGCCTTACCTACCTATGCTTTGGGCCGAGCCTACCAGCTGGTCGAGCGTGTTAACAACCAAGTAAGCAGTTGCGGTCATGAAATGAATCTTTTTAAGTCAAGCGGATGCAAGAAGGGAGAAAGTGAGAAGGAATATTAGAGTAGATGGGAAAGAAGACGCGGAGAAAATGATTGTTGCAGAATGGCTATGGATGCGTCATGCGTGTTTGGCGAAGATGGGATGCACGTTCCCCAGTATGTCAACACATGGTTGGTCGTTAGAAATGTTAGCGTGATTGTTGGAACTCTATAGAATATTTGCTTGATTGTAGGAGATTTGCCTTGCACAATATTTGCAAGCATATTATGCACATTGTATCTGTCATACTTTCTTCCTAAACTAGCTCATATTCTCATGTATATATATCATTGTACAAATCAGCCATAATGAATAGATATACACAATTCTCTGCAGCTTTGCTTTGTTCTCTTCTTTGGTCTCTGTTATCATGGTATCAGAGCATAGGCTCTAGATCCAATTTGTTCTTGCTTCTGTTTGGCTTTTATGCAAACACCTTTTGACATCATTATTGGAGTCTACTATTTTTTGTCTGGCTTGCTCCCTGTCATCAACATGGAAAAACCTGATGTTTCACAACTTATTACAACTATTCTGACTGGTTCAAACTACAATCTCTGGGTTCAAGGAATGAAGAGCTTCCTAATTGGTCACAAGCTTTGGCGACTTTTTACTGGAGATATTACTAAACCAACCAGGCAGCAAGAAGACTGACACAAAGTTTGCAGATCACTTGAAGGACTGGGATAGTAAAAATCATCAGATTATTACATGGTTCCGCAACACCTCGTACCAGCCATTTACATAGAATTTGCTGATTATGACTGCAAAAGAAATCTGGGATTTCTTAGCTAATCAGTATCAAACCACTGGACTTGCCCACCATTATCAGTTGTGGACTACGCTTCATAGTCTCAAACAAGGATCAGGTCAATCTGTTAATGATTTCCTTGCTCAAGTTCAACCATTTTGGAATCAAATTTCTCAGGCCAACATCAGTGAGGACCACTTACATCTCATTCAGGTACTCATGGCTCTACGACCTGAATATGAATTGTTTGTGCCTCTCTTCTACATCGGCATCCACTCCTTTCCTTAAACATTGCTATTCAAGAGATTATTTTTGAAGAGACTCGTTTCAATATGGACAAAGCACCTCAATTTGAAATAGCTCTTGCAACTACTCAGCCCTCACATCAGAAATTTGGCAATCAAACATGTAAGAATTTGTCATCAAATGGGTCATGGTTTTGCTAACTGCCCTACTGTAGAATGCAGATATTGTCATTCTTTTGGCTACATTCTTGAACAATGCCTCATACGTCCTCTGAGACCAAAAGCTGGATTCTTTAATTCTAAATATGTCCCAAAGCCTGGCTCTTCCTCTGTCACAGTTGCTGCTGCTACTGAAGGCTCTAATTTCGTCACTATGAGTGATGTTGAGGCAATAGTTAAACATATTATCTCTTCCAATTCTTCAACTGCCATGTCTGCTACTCCGGGTAACTCTCCTTGGTTCTTTGACTCTGTGTGTTGTAATCATATGACCACTGATATTCATCTTTTGTCTTCTAAAACATATGCTTCTTCCTTGCCACCAATCCAAGCTGCAAATGGTACTAAAATGAACATTACTCAAACTGTTCATGTAGCTACCTCCAATCTTAATCTTCCTGAAACGTACCATATTCCAAATTTGACACTCAATCCTATCTCAGTTGGTCAGTTGTGTTATTTTCTCTTCCTCTGGAGTTCAGGGTCGCGATTCACAAACGGGAAAGATTCTTGGAACGGGTCGCAAGGTTTCGGTTATTTGAGCTTGCACCACTTCACTTACCTCTAAAATTTGTATTTGCTGCTACAACCACAAATTCTACCATTCACCAATGGCATCTTCGACTTGGGCATGCCTCAGCTAGCAAAATTCAACCTTTAATTCCTCGTGGGTTATTAGGATCAACAAAGTTTGATTCATTCAATTGTTTACATTGTCAGCTTGCTAAGCAACCTGAATTGCCTTTTTCTAACAACGTTTCTATTTCAAACCGTCCTTTTAGTTTAATACATTGACATTTGGGGTCCTTATCATGTTCCTTCTGTCAACGGTTTTTGGTATTTTGTGTTATTTATTGATGACCATTCTCGCTTGGATATATTTTATGAAACACCATTCTGAGCTACCACAAAAATACATTACTTTTGCAAATATGGTTCAAACTCAGTTTTTTTTGTGCCATAAAAGTTCTTAGAGCAGACAATGCCATGGAGTATCGAGATTCTTCCTTACTTCAGTTCTTAAATAAAAAAAGAACTGTGGTTCAACATTCTTGTTCTCATACCTCACAACAGAATGGTCGAGCCAAACTAGGGGTGTCAATTCGTATTATCGTGTCGTAATCGTGTTATGTCATTTATATATCACAAATCATTATACAAGATATAAACATTAAAAAAATTGAATTCGTGTCAATTGTGTCTTGTTGTCTCACAAAGTCGTGTTATCGTGTCAGAAATTAACAGGCCTAATCCGAGCGAAAGCATTGCCACATTCTTGATTCTATACGTGCTTTTCTTATTTCAGCATCATGTCCTGAAAATTTTCGACGAGAAGCAGCTCTTAGTGCTGTCCATACTATTAATCGGCTCTCTAAATCAATTCTTCATAATTTATCTCATTTTGAAAAATTGTTTGGTCAGCCTCCTGATTATTCAGTTCTCAAATCTTTTGGGTGTGCTTGTTTCGTGCTTTTACAACCTCGTGAACATACAAAATTAAAACCCCGTGCTCGTCTATGTTGTTTTCGTGGTTATGGAAATGAACACAAGGGGTTTCGTTGTTGGGATCCCATTTCCAATCGATTACGCATCTCTCGTCATGTTGTCCTTTAGGAAAACACCATGTTCTCTTCTCTTTAAAAGTTTCATCACTCTGTCCATACACTCTCTTTTTGACCAATTCTTCCATTGATTTGTTTCCAAGTTCTACTCCAGATGATTCTGATGCACACTCCGATACCTCCTTACCACATGATCCTAATGAATCTGTACCAGTTGTTAAACTTGCACCTGTCTCTGCTCCTCTACCTGACAATCCTCTTCATCGCTCCATTCGGGTAAGAGAAACTCATTATCTTACAGATTTTCATTGTTATTCTGCTATTGCCACTCTTCATGAGCCTCGATCTTATCGAGAGGCAAGCACTGACCCACTTTGGCAGCAAGCTGAGTGAGGAAATTGAGGCTTTAGAGAAAACTCACACTTAGGACTTAGTTGATCTTCCTCCTAACAAGACCCCTATTGGGGGCTTCGTTTGCCAAGTTCAGTTCCACTCTTGCTCAGTTTGGCTTTACTTCTAGTCCTTATGATTCTGCATTGTTCATTCGACGAACTGACCATGGTGTTGTTATCCATCCATGAGGGCAGTTACAAAGCCACCCACCCCAAAAATGTAGTAGTTCCAATCGCAATAAAGAGGAAAAAACTCAATATGGAATGAAGAACACGTTTATTAACATGGAATTAGCAACCAAAGTGGAACTATAAACTCAACTTTCCTGTTGAGACTAATTTAACTACATTCATTATTAAATTGGAAAACTTAGCAGTCCTTATTTATCAACACGCCTACATACACAACACCACAAACAGCAGAAAATTTATGCATCGTGGCGAAAAGAAAGCGTACTTGGAGAGTCAATGCGTATTATGTGTTCATCTTCTCCACCAGATTCATCACTGGAATCATCAATGTCGGGCCTCGTATTTACGTTTTTGTTTTCCTGCCGAGTGGGAACGTTTCCAGTGAACTTTCTGTCAAGGTTTGTTCTTACCGTCGTGGATCCTTCTGACTTAACAGAAACTAGGCGGCGACCAGGAGTTAATGCAGCATGTAATAGTGACAGACTACGTGATCGCTTTGGTTGATACGGAAAGCTCCTTGCACGAATTTTCAGATCAACCTGGTGAATCAAACCATAAGGCACATGTCAAAAAGAACAAACTAAGATGAAGTAAAGGTCCAAAGTTATGCTTCCCAGTAGGAAAGCAACTATTCCCTTATTCCAATTTAATGAATTCACCTTGACCGAGCACAAAATATCAGTCGGGAACATGTAGAATACCTTTAACAAGAATTTAACCATCAGGACCCATGATGGTTACATACAAAAATGTCTTAAAACAGTCAAAAATCGGGCGGCAATTATTCTGCAAGCTTAATTATCTAAAAACAAGACTTACCAAATTAAATGTCAACACAATATATGAATAAAACATACCATGCTCCCAAAGATGCTCAAGTGCATAGCCCTTTCAGATAAGCTAAAAGTTGGTCGACCAGTTCCTTCGGCTTTCTTCGCATGCTGCTTTGACTTGTAGAAAGTCTCTGGCCAACTCATCAGCCCATCATGCTCTCTACTTAAAGGTCTATGGTGGTGATCAACAGAATGAGGCACGAATGAAGATCTTCTTGTAAGAGCTTTGTCAGCTTCAAATGCGGCAATGTCAAAAATAATTACTTTTGCCCTTGACTCAACTTGGTACCAGGATCCTTGATGAGAAAAACTGGTTGCCTTGACACCTGTATTACATCAGAAACCGTACAAAAGTTGTATCATATTTATATGCAGGATTTAGCTAAACAGGAGAATCCGAGCACATTATCCACCATGAGTACAAGCCCATTATTGGATGCTGTTGCAACAGTGTTCACATAATGTTTCACATGTTTATAGAATATCTCACCTTTGCCTTGTTTTTTTCCTTTTGATATGGAATGGCAGCCACCTATTAGTGAAGTTACATGTCAACAAGCAGCAAACAAATAAAAGGGAAACACTATTCGTCATCATGTGTGACTGCTTCATCAATAATAACAGAAACAAGTTAAGCCAAAATGTCTTTTAGTGCTGCTTAAATTACCTGAACCTTCTGGATTTTGGAAGCTTTGTTTAGTATGTGAAGACAACAGTGCTGCTGGAGATGTAACCAATTCTTCTTGAAAACCTTGGGCTTTTACGAATCCTTCTAGAAGAATGCCAATGGAATGTGTAGGTATTTCAATAGTTTCTCCCCTAATGTACGTTGACATCGTTGATCTTTCTGCCACAAGGGCTCTCAAGTCTTGCATTGCCATATTCTCAAATATTTGAGGAAGCAAGATTTTGGCAAGAGAGAGGGAACTTTCCTGCAAACATTAGAAGGGGGAAATGTTGAGAAGAGAGGAGTTGAGGAGGCCAGATAATACTGATATATACATTCGATCTGACCATGTTGCCAAATGTCAAAAAGTTCAGCCTTCAAAATTTTGGATAATTTTCATGTAATTCAGAAAACAAAACAATCAATTTATTGATGAAAAGAAGTGCATAACTATTAAACAGCAAATACTATCATACCTGCCACAGGAAATCTTCTACAGCAGGATCTGATCTCACAGCAGACAGTATTTTCTCACTTTCAATAAAAAAGCAGAGCACTACGGAATCTGTTATCATGTCACAAATGGATGGCTTCCCAACTAGAACTTCGTAAAGACCCAGAGTGCTTCCATGTGTAAAAGTCGGATGTAGCGACTGTTTGTTGCTTATGCTCTTACTTGTCCACTGCCAAACAATAATACGTATTAGTAATGCTTATAATTAAAGTTTTATTTTCCAGCTGCATAATTTATTATTAATCAATTTCCAACTTCGCTAAATTTTTTCTTACCTTGACAACACCATTGGAAATAAGCCAGATGCCACTTGGCTTTGAGCCCTCTCTGTAAAGTGAGACACCACGAAATTTCATTGTTTCTTTTGTATAACTTTCTAAAGGTTTACGTATTGATGAAGGAAGGGCCCCCAACAATGGATGCACATTAATCAAATCATTGATTTTGGGAACCTTTACTAAAGGAGGATTCCTTAAGAGCCTTTTCAAGTCCATCTACAATAAAAAAGGAAAATATTTCTGGAGTGATTCACTCAATTACAAAGCATTGACAATGATAAAGGTACACAAATAAATACATAATCATATCACCTGTACTGCGTCATGTAGATGAAGCATCTCCTTCTCTTCCAATAATCCAACCTTCTCAAGATTTTGTACATAATCAATTAAATGGTTCAACACTGAATATGTCACTTGTCTTGTCTTAACAACTCGTAAAACCTGAGAAAGTATTAATTAATTATAATGTTCGAACAAAACCACAATCAGATGCTGCCAACAAAATGCTCAGTTTACAACATAAAACAAGACAAACCTGAGGAAATGTAACACGGACATCTTCCAAGAACTTTCTTGCATCCTCTCCTTCTGCCTCACTTTCATTAATGACAATAGAAGAAATATCACTGTCACCTAGAAGTGCACCAAATAGCTTAGTATTCACATATAATTTCAAACCATATATTTAAAGAAGAATAATATAAGCTACTTCACCCTAGAGACTACATAGTTTGTAGCTGAAAAATGTGTTTTCAGGGGGAAGAAGATTATTTTATATCAACAAGTTTTCAGTAAAAAAAGTAGACAATTACATTTCTATGCCAAACAAAGAATATCAGATAGCGTAAAACTACACGAATTAGTGTGCTTACACAATAATTGTTCAGTAGCAATTATCTGAAAACAACATGGTCTCTCGATGTAACAGAAGCACCAAATTACAGTATCATCACATGTATTATCCTGCAGCAAAGTGCAAATTACCTATAAAGTCATGGAGCTGCCTTCGTGCAATTCTGTGAGCACGAAGAAATGCAGCACATATGTAGCATGCAGATTCCAACCGCTCTACAGTGAAATAAGTAACAAGTTTGCGCGGCCAAATGCTTGCTTGAAGGAACTTGTAATAGCCAGGGAAATGGACATTAGATTTTAATCCTTTCCAATCACATAAAGGTTCATGGGATACCAAATCAATTGCTTCGTCAACTGATTGCATCAAAATATTTGCAGTAGTTTGTGTTATCCTTCCCTCGTCAAGCATACCCCAGTAAGCAGATTGGACACCTAGAGACCAAAAAAAAAAAGCAAATCCACAAGCCATTCACAAAGATCAAGCACTTAGTTCTAGAAAATCAACAATTAAAAATATACTGTTTCTGTAGTTCAAATGCAGGACAGATTTCAGCTGCAAGGTCGGCTATGAAAAATTAGAAACCAAAAAGCTAGAAGCAAGTTGAATGAAGCATCATGCTACATATCAGAAACTCAATGTACTGATTCTTTTTATTAAGGTAAGCCCCCTCCCTTACTAGAAGAAGCATGACTAACATTAATGATTGACATTACAAGTGAACGGTGATGAAATCCAACACCATGGAGAAACCTACGAGTTCCAAAGAAAGCCTCACACAAAAAGGCAGTGTCTGATCATATGCCGGGCAACAGGATACCAAACTACCAACAAGAACATTTTTTCCATTTGACAAATAAAAGTAGTTAAAAAGTACAAGGCAGAACACATTTATCAATGCACAGGCCATGAGCACCAAAAAAAATTTGTAAACAATTTAAACAATCTTATTATATCTAGACTATAGTCTTCACTGAATAGTTTGTGGAAAAAAAGTTTTTCATTAAGTTTTAATGGTCCATTTACCCGGTTTTACTGGTTTCTAAGTGTGTAGTGCTTGTCAGCAATCCTAAGCAGCTAGGATTTTTTTCTAGTTAAAATATAATGTTTCATTTCATCCTCTTCCCAAAGACATCACTGAAAGAACCTCAGTTATATGGTTTCCCACTGCTGCATTTCTTACCATTACATTTAATAATAATTTCATGTAGCATGAGTCCTATGCGAAATGTTGCTCCCCACAGCAAATATTTATTATATATAAATGCTCTCCCAGCTAAAGATGATGCCAATCCAAAATCTGGAGTGGTGGCTCATTTTAATCAAGAAGTCAATAGTATCTTCATCAGTGATTAATTAAATACAACTTTAACTAAGTGTTTTCCTTCCCAAACTTTCTTGAGCTTTCGACATGAGTTCATTGGTGCTACATTTTGACCAACAAACACAAATTGTTAAATATTTTCTGCTGATCAATAATCAAGTCCAACTCTAAAAACTACTTCTTTGTACAAGGGAATGCAAAATGCCAACTGTGAGAAACTTCAACAAGTCAAGTTTTCAATATTGTAAATCTAGTTAGTAACCAAACAATTATTTAGTAAAAGTACCACTGTAATTGGTGCCGAGAATGTTTAAGCTACAAGGTACAAAGATTTGATTTGCCTCATCGCCTGCGTCTAGTATAGTCCAATCCAAATTATATAAATTGAAAAACCAGTTATATGCGTGGAGTTTGGTTGCACTTATTTTTCTGATGCAAGAAAGTGGAGTTTGGTAGTGTGTCCTAAATGTTCCCAAATAAGCCCTTTCAGAAGCAATTGAAGCTAATAAACAATAATAATATGACCATCATAAAAATAATATAAATCTATTAGATTAGCGTCAAACAATATGACATCTTTCAAGAATAGTTAACATAATTGATTGACAAGTTGTATACACAAACTTTGGTGAGACTCTATTCACAATTTAGTCCATATCAAGAACACAAAATACCTTCAACCAGTTTGTTCTTAAATTTGGCATGTGATTCCAACCTAGTTCAAAAAAGGGACTACAAAACCTTGGATTTAGTGTTTGATCATGCTCCTAATTTTTATTTTTTTTAACCACTAGCTTTAATAGGTTTCAAAAGTATGTTGTCTCAAGTATGTCTCTTGCTAAAGAACAAAACACCAAATTGATAATTAAAGCATCAAATAAACAACTAAGAAAGACAATAAAAGAAAATGAAGTAGCAGCCAAAGAACAAACCATTAAGTAGGCGTATACGAATATCTCTCAAATTTGTAGGGTCTAGATTACCCTCCACTTCAGTTCCATCATGATTATGAGGGTGTTCGCTTCTTCCGTCTATATCTTTTATGGTTGAAATGTATCTTTGAACTGTAGGCCAGTCAGCAGGTCCAAGTTCCTCATCATCTCCAAGATCGCCAAAAGCCTCCAAGGCTTTATTCAACATTTCATACTTCGTATAGTCCAATATACGCTTCTGCAAAGTATAGAAAAGTCTTTGTCACAATTTGGTAAGTAGAAAGAAGCCGAGTTACAGTGAATAACACGCTCGCTCAATTATTTCATTTTTGTGAGATAAGAGATCATTGTCTGATTGTTATTAATCAGATGCAGCATTGATTTTCATTATACAAGTTGCATCACTGTCAAATACTATGAACAAAGCATCTCAAAGTCAATGAAAAGAAGCTGAACTGGCATATGTTGCATGACTTTCCATGTATTGCAAAATAAACAAAGCAACCAAGAAAATCTCATGAAATTAATCTAGTTTACATAAACATGATGTTCAGGTTTTCTTTTTCTACATGCAAATCTAGAACCCACCTTTGCAGCTGATAGCCTATCCATACCCAGGAAATGTAGAATAAACTGTGTAGTTGATCCATTGATGATTAGCGTCAGGAACACAATTCCTCCAGTGAAAAAAACAAACTGTGAAGGTGGAAATAATAGGCATGAGTTCTGTAATAAACGTACATCAAAATTGAGGCTACGTAATGAAATTCTGCTGCTAGAATGTAAAAATACTATGCTCTCTCCCTCTCTCACTTTCTTCCTCTTTTGCATGCACACAAACACTAAAAAGAAAAAAAAAAAGAAAAAAAGCTCAAACACAGAACTCACCAGATTTCCAGTTTCAGAAGTGATAAATTTAGAGCTATCGCTAGTCCGCTAATACAGAGAACAAGGAAAACAATTAGAAATTAATTAGAAGGCAACATAAAAGATCATATGCATATACATTGTCGCTCGACGGTCATGATCAAGCCATTATATTCGCATAAGCAAACAAATGCCATCATATATATCAAGAATCTTGTATTAAGGTAGCATCCTTTCCTCATAGCAAACTATGATAAACTCATGGTCAGCAAATAGTCAACAATGATCAAAGAAAATTGAAGTAAAGAATATATGAATCAACTACAATATGCCTGTAAATTAAAAAAATCAAAGAGAAGTACCTTGACAGATAGTGACAGTGACAATGCAACAGCCCCTCGCAGACCTGACCATATGAGAATAATAGCTTCCTTCCAGTCCATTCCATAACCAAAATATCGTAAAAGGGGAAACAACACTACAACAACTACACACCGGGATACTTGCACAAAAATATACAGAAGAATTAGGTATCCCCATGAATTTCCTGAAAAGGAAAAAAAAAGTCATGTGTGTCTTAAAAGAAGCATAGAGAGCAAGAAGCCAAGAAATGGATTGTCATATTTCAGTCTCTTTAATAAGAAATGCAGAAAGAAACCATATATTTCTGAGATTGAAATACTGGAATTTCAACTAGGATGTGGAGTTGGCTTCATTTTTATATATTTCATATTATGTAACAACTTTTTAGCCATCATTGAGCAATAATCCACTGCTTTGTGGACTTTACTTAATAAAATTTCACCACTTAAACAAAATCTAGGAAAGAAAGAACACTGTGGCCCAATGATCTTTTGTTTAATAAAAAAAAAACACAAAACGCTTAGAAATGCCAAACTAACCTTTTAAAATTTAAAAACATCCATAATTTTGTATGTGTCACAAAAGCATGAACCATCGAATCTAATACAAAATTCCCACACGTTTTTTGTTTATTTTTTCTTTTTCTCTAACATAACCTTATGTAGAGATATATGCACATATAAGTTAGTCAAATTTTTAATGAAATAAGTTTGCTCTATGCATACATGGAAATTGTCAGTTACATGTGACAGGTAATCCAAATGACAGTCCATACCGTGGTTATGAAAAATGCTGTCATTGCCCAGAATGCCTTCGGCGATAACAACACCACTGCACACAAAATGAGAAAAGAACTTAAAAAATGTCACTATGTAATATGGGTTTAATGCCTCGTTTCTTCCAGTTTTCACTTCTTATCAGTGAAAGAACTATTTCTGGAAGATAATATCTGTACAAGATACTTGTATCACCAATTCACTAGAAATTCTCACTGATCAGAAGTGTCATATCTCAGATCCCTTGTTCCAGTGACATTATAGCATCCTAAAATTACCATCATGATAATGTCTTCTTCTTATGAAAGGGTTCTAGCTATCTACACCAACTGCAATTACTCAGTTTGAAGATAACTATAGATTTCTTTCTATCTAATAAACAAATAAATTTACTTATACATTAATGAATTATATATAACATGCACAAAAAGCTCAATTAAGAATCTAGAATTGATCTTAAAAACATTATTCACACAGACAAGTATAATAACTCATTGTTATCCTACAAAAAAAAAAAAAACTGTGAGCAAAACATGCTACATAAGGTCATTCTCCTTAAACTATAAAATCTTAATGATTGGAAAAGTACTGATCTCTCTTACCCTCTCTTTAATTGACAATCTAGTTTAACTAAACCTTAAGCTTATCCAAAAGCCGAGAAATAAGGATACTTCTAGGTCAAGGCTTCACCTCAAAAGGAATGCCATCTTTTTTTTTTCATGACAATGATATGTTGCATTAATATTGAGTTGACACATTTTGCTTTCCCCATCTTTACAAAACAAACATTTTCAGTAAATCAAAAAGAAATTATCACACAATCTTGTACGAGTTTTTATAACTGAACAGAGAACAAAGCTTACCTCAAGATGAAAATCAATGTATTTGCAATATAAGCAACCATTTCCCTGGAAAATAAATGCATGAATCTGGTCATGTTTCGAAAATTAAATCAAAAAGTTGGAAAGATACATGTCTACTTTGATATTCTAGATCAGCTAACTTCATGTGAGATATAAGTGGTTTGACAAAAAGCAAAAGAAAAAGAACAATGGCACTGTTCAAGCATCTTCAAAAGCCTAAATTGTTAAATAATCTTCCTCAAAATATTGTAGTTTCAGCCACAGCTTTCTTGTATATGCTAGTCATTTATGATCCTTTAAACAAACTAATATCTCAAAATATTGCTTATAAAGTAAAAAGATGTTTTCTGATTTTTTCTTCGATTCTCTGATCTTCTGCTTGAAGTAACATTTCAGATTTTAGTTGCACAAAAACTTAAGCCTTTCAAATGGATTTTATTTCCATTTACGGTTTTTTTTTTTAAAATTCATCACAAGTTCCCCTCATCTAATTTGATCAGTTAATTTGCTTCAAATGATGACTTTTTAGAGAATGGTGAAACAGATCCCACATGTTAACAAAATTTGTTCTGAGAGCATTCGAGTAATTAAAATGTAGTGAATGCAGCATAATCAGTGCCAAAATCACTATTACTCAAAAATTACATAACAATTATTCCCCACAGATTAACTAAAGTAGCACTTGTTACAAAAAAGTTTCAAAGCTACCAATTTCACATCAGAGAAATAATTTCTGTATTTAATAAAAATAACATTGAGTTTGTAGATTCCACCAGAGAGATCAACCATCTCCTCATCATCTTCTCTCTAATTTCTGTCTTTTACTTCTTCTTCTTTTGTTTTTTTGCAGATCTTCAATTTTTACAAACTTTTTCTGAGATGAATTCACCTTATGCCATTTAAATAATTCCAGGAAAGATTTTTGTTCTATACTATATGCATCTTTTGGGACATCACATGTAGTTGGATTTTGGAACATTCCTACCCACTATTCATATAAGAGGTCATTCACTAATAATAGCTATTCTTTATATATGGTGACATATCTTGTAACCTTTAGGGATAGCTTAACTTCACTGTTCTACTTAAATCATGCTTCATTAAAATCCTTCTGTTGTGCATTTATAGCAAAAATATGCACATGTATCTGTAAGAGACTGCACTTATAATTGCCAAATTTACCATAATTAATCAGAGGCTACAGAATAACAAATAAATAGATATCATACCAAAAATAATGCATGCTTTGCTGACTATCACCCTTGAAAGCAGTCCTAGCAATTGCAGCATAAAACCTGTCCAAAGTGTCAGCTAGAAAAAGATAACATTCACCTAGTTTCAAAGAAATTATTTGACCTTTATCAACTTACATTCCTAAAGTCATTACAGCCAGAACACCAGAAACATTAGCACCCTCTTGTGCCTATTAAAGGAAAAAAAATGCTTAAAATTTTCGTGAAATACATACAGAAAATAAACAAAGGCCATTTACTTCCAACAACACCAAAAGAATAAGATATGCAGAGTTCTCTTTTTTGTTCAATATGTAAAAAGAAGTGCCCAAAAAGAACACAAAACCTTAAATAACTATAATCAAAATAAATCAAGCATTTATTCTAGTTCCAAATCAAGATACAACAAGTCTACCGAAGTTAAGACCTTCCGAGAGCAAGCTCATCTCTTGTTACTTTATTGTAAGGTTCAGGCAATGTTATGAGCTAAATTAAAAAAAAAAAAAAGAAGAAGAAGATAAAAAAACTCATTTAAGAAAGACCATCAGAAATTATGTGAATGTTATTGAGCAGTCCAACAATCAAAAACATGGAAAACAATGGCTAATTCTGAACTAAGTGCATGGCATTAACAATCAAATAAGCATAAAGGAGAACAAAGGTTCACAAGAAAACTTATCAAAAGAGATGATATCAAACAAATCAGAAATAAAAAAAATCCATCCTATCAGATAGCTTGATTTGCTACCAGAAAACGTAATTAAGAAAATCTTGGAGTGCACCAATTATTACGCTATAGAATACCATTGGTTGCTTAAAGTATCAAACAGATAATGCAAACAACTATTCAACTACATCAATCAGACATAATGGGCAAATAACATTATTTATAAGGTGAACTTAATTGGCAAGGAACATACAGTGAAGAATGCAACATAGCTCACAGCAAGAGTCAATGCAATCTCTATCACAGTGTCATTGAAAATAAACCCAAGCCACAAGACAGATGCTACTCCAAAGGCCAGACCCATGCCCACACTGCAGAAAGAATGTCAGAACCATTATTTAGTGCCTCATCATTTATTAAAATGAAAATAGTTTTGATACTCACGCTCCAAGTGATGCTTGTGCCAAAAATCGAATGATGGCACCCCCATTAGAACTCTCTCCAAGGACCATCCGATAGAATAGCTGATAGACCACAATTGCTGTCCTGGACACGGAAATTAAGTCCATTCGAAGAAGAACAGGGACATTATAACATGTTCTGACTTGTCAAGATAAATAACAAGAGTCAATGGAAAAGAAAAGAATGATCAAAACAATGTCAAATACCCATCATTCATCAACGATTCGCCTTCTATTATTGTGCTCAATTTCTTGCTTGCACCAAGTTCCTTTAGGAGGGCAACCACAGCCACAGGATCAGTAGCACTCAGGAGGCCTCCCAGCAACAAGGACGTTTTCCAGTTCCAGCCGTATGGAAAAGCAAGCTGTGGAACATAGTTGCAGATATAATAGCATAACAAGAAAACTTGAGCAAA
>CAODLS011834791.1:0-10512 GCA_948243855.1 Flueggea neowawraea | reverse complement strand
AAGGAGAGAGAGATTCAGGCCAGATTAGGAGAGATTTGGGTGAGAAATGAGAGAAAATGACGAATGGGTCGGGGTTTTGGGGGTTTTATGGACGAGCTGATCAAAACGCACCGTTTCAGCGAAATAACAAAGCAACATACGTCATTCTCATGCTCAACGTACGTTATGGTCATCCACAACGTGCGTCATACGCCATCAACGTACGTTATGATGTATCCAATAGCCACGGATCTGGAACAAACACAATACAACGTACGTCGTTCATGCCAACGTACGTTGATCATCCTCGCACCCCAGATAACGTACGTCGTGCCTACTCAACATCCATTGTGCTCCTTTTCCATATAACATATGTCTTGCTTGTCTCAACAACGTGCATTGATGCTCCTGCTATGTATGTAGATGGTTGTCAGCAAGCCCTACGCAGGCAAAATCAATCCTCAAACGTTTTCTTAACTTCAAATAATAAATTCCATCACTCTCGGGACTTAACCACACACAAGAAAAAAGACAATAAGGCCCTCAACAAGGAATCCAAAATAGACTTCAAATAAGAAATCATCCCAAAACAGATTAAATCATGGCACAACATTGTCGTAGAATATGAGGCTACTAGTAGTAAGCAAGCGTCCAAAGAAATACTCCAAACACCCGCCCAGTAACAACACATTTAGCAATGGGTGGAACAACTATCAAAATCACCTGAGGTACTACTGGCCCTTCAGCAAATCCAACAACAACAAGTCCAAATCACGAACAAATCCCCAACTATTTCAAAATCAGAGCAAGGTTCTTCATCCCTAGAAAGAATCCTTTCTCTCAAAGATAATTCCAAATCCATATCAAGCTTCACAAATTCACAAATTGTTTGTACACAATCCAAAGCACCCGCTACCCAAACTCAATACTTCCTCAAAAAACACTTAAAACCCATAGCAACTATTGAGGGAGAATTTTACACCTCGACCCATATCATTCTTTTAAAAAAATGTTCTGTGGATGGACTTTCAAACCATGGGATTTATCCAAAACCTAAATATATTACCACTCCATTCTTCAAGCCATCGACTCAGTTACTTTCAAACACCATTATCTACACAAAACTCATACCGAACCAGCATATTCTACATGCCAAATACATAAAGTCCTCAAACCCTCAAACCGGGGCCAAGATCTACAAATACCCCACAAACTACCTGTTTCTTTCCAAAACCAAGTCACCATATTCCATGACATTTAATTATTGGGATTACCAACATGCATGGTTCAACTCTTTTTTTCATCAAAAACCAAAATAATAGCCACTCTTGGCTATTTTATTTCAAAAATTTTGACTCAACCCACATTCCATACTAGTTTGCCCAATGGTGGAAACAATTTAGCTCTACACATGAAATTCTTCCACCCGAGATTAAAACAGCACCACGACTCTTCCAAACACATTATCAAACCACCAAAACATAAACATCCTTGCCCCACATTTACCATTTTTGCACAAAATTTTTCATCTCTTGGGTGTTTTCCTGGGATGTTGATGTCATCACCTCAGACGATGGTTTTTCACTTCTTGTCTGCCAATTCAAAGTCAAATGGTGGAATAAATTCCAGGCCATGGACAAAATTAGTGAATCAGTAGTCAAAGTATAAATCCATTCTTCTCTCTAAAAACCTAATGCCAAAGCAACAGGATTGATAATTGGGCCATCCAATCCAACATTCTTGTCCCATGCACAGGCCTTACTAGCGGCCTCCAAAACTAAAGAAGAATATTGGGCTACGATGAAACAACTACTTCAAACAAGGGTTAGAAAGACAAAGCCAGTCTCTAGCTCCTCATCCAATGCAAACTTCAATGATGAGCTTTTTGGGTATGACCCACATATTTGTATAGGATTTTTACAGAATTTATGAACAAACATATGTACAAATAAATAAATCTCGCTAAGAAGATTTCCTACTTAGGAAAAAATTAGGGAATCAAAATTTCAAACTAACCATTTCAACTTTGCAAATACAAATACAAGGGGCAATCCAAAGCCTTCATTTGGACCTACTTCACCTCAAACGGTAGGTGGTAAAGAGATACCAAATCCGTTGATGGATGGTGCTTTGCCAAAAAGCACATAATCGCAGTCCAAAGCCAAAAAATTTGGACCTAATCCACCTCAAACGGTAGGTGGTAAAGAGATACCAAATCCGTTGATAGTTGGTGCTTTGCCAAAAAGCACATAATGGCAGTCCAAAGCCAAAAAAAATTGGATCTACTCCATCTCAAACGGTAGGTGGTAAAGAGATACCAAATCCGTTCATGGCTAATACTTTGCCAAAAAGCACAAAGAAATATTCCTACCAACAGACATAGTGATAGATTGGAAAAATAATGCGACAAAAGACAAAGCAAAATCATGGCAAAATTACAGAAGACGTCAAAAGGATACGACGAAACACTGTTCAAACACAGTGCAACGTTGTAGCAGCCACGATACTAGTGTTCAACACTGTTCGCTATTGTTTAAATATTACAAAATTAGCCTTGTAAACTTCTATAAATTGGGGCACCATTCATTTGAGAGGGGGGCTTTTTTTTGGGGAAAGAATTTAAACCTTCAGATAGGAACTCTCTCATTCCAAGGATTCTGAAGCACTCTGAACCCATCACCCATCTCACACATATATACACACACACACACACATATTTATATATATATATATACACACATATTGTCACGACCCGTATTTGGGACCATGACCGTCGTACGAGGCGAACCGTCTATAGGTGCTCGTCTCATCCCACACAAGCCTCAGAGATTCAGAAATTCTACCTATTCGTTTATTTATAAAACATTTACAATAAAACCATTACGAGAAAATTAGAGATAATTATATGAAAATAATTTTGCCATATATATATCAAAATATAATATATGTAAAATCATATACAAAGCGAACTAGTCACAAATCGATTTACAAAAACAAAATACGTAGACCCCGTAATCTATCAGCATTTCAGAGTGGAGCTCTAAAACAAGAAGTAGCTCGGCCAAGAGGGCGCTACTAACCAAAGATATCAGTGTCTCACTGGGTGGAGATGCCAAAGGTTACCGACTCGAATCAATTTGTAAAATGAAAACAAGGCAACGTAGAAAACAAAAAGGTTCAGAACCCAGTAAGGGACAACACTCCAGATTGCCTCATACGTGCCTCATAAAAACTGGTTTGAAAACCATTTTGAAAACTATCACATACGGTATACGAAAGGTATACATATATACATACTAAATACATAGTACAAGTTCAGAGAAAACATTTCAAAAACGTTATACCTAAACCAAACACATGCACTTTTTGAAAAATACTACTAATAGTATTAGATTCGAAAATAGAGTTTAATCATTATGAGACCAAAGCAATAATGGTGTGGTATGTGCCACTCTACCACCATCTAATGATTGTGGATTCTTCCACTAATCCAAAAAAGATCATGTGTTGGGCTGGGACAACAAGGCTATCATCAACCTCGATGCGTGAGTTATAACAAAGCATTGGTATACCAAAGGCTACGTACCCTTAGCAAAGGCATCCCATAATAAAAACCATAATGAATCAAAACCATACATATCTTAGAGTCAAAAATAGATGGAAAACATATAATTCAATTTATATGATTAACCAATCCTTAGATTAATCAGGTTTCCAAATATGTGATAAAACACATCGAAAGCAAACTATACAGTTTTGAGACATAGCCTATATGTCTGAAGTTTTCATCCACTCACCTGGATGTCCAAAGCTCTAGGAATCAAATCAAATACCGCTAGTGGGTGGCTACTCATGCTGGCAAGCACAGTATGTTGTAACAAATACAACATAACAATCATCAAACTATGGCATTGTGACCGTACAGAATGTATGAGTGCAATGCAATGCAAATGCCAAAATCTCAAACGAGCAACCCCCGACTGGCCAAATGCTCACAAGTACTCTAATCATCCTCAAAAACACGAATCTAACATCCTCTTCCTCAAAACAAATCAAAATCATTGAGAATCACAATTCTCAATTTCAGACCTCTTCACCCTAAGATACAAATCATCAAATCCACCAAAATCAACCATGATTCTAGTATCTCTAACTCAATTTCATCAAAATATAATAGAAACAAACTCTAAATTAATAAGAAATCCATAGAAATCCAAAACTTAACTTGGATTAAACCTGTCTCATACAAACACAAAAACTCTCAAAACCAAAGCTAGAATCTCTTGGTTCCAACCTCAAACAATCATAATCTAACATCAAACAAACTCTAATCCATCAAAAACAAAGAAATCAGAATGATCCATCAATCTTAGATAAATCCCTAGATGAATGATCCATTATCAAAAACAAGAAAAAGAAGGATCAAATAGTGTTTCTTACCTTAGAAATCCAAGTGGAAGCAAAGAAAAGCAAGAGAAGGAAAGGAAATGGAAAGAGATGGTGGAGAGAGTTATTTTAGTGGTTGAGATTGAGTTATGACAGAAAGGAAAGCAATTGGGTGTATTTATAAACCCACAACTGATATGTTGCATCTTCTTACAACCTTCCAGAATAAGTGCATCTACGCGCATAGTATCTTCTTCTACGCACGTAATGCTTGATTCAACATGGGATACACCCTTCTCAACGCAGGCAGATGGCTGAGCTGATGATTTCTCATCCTCAGAACCAAGATCAACGCACGTAGAACTCTTCACACACTCACGGTTTAAACCAATTGATGGTACAACATGCATAGAACCTCTCCATAATTACTTGTATTTCATGTGACGAATAGGAATCATGTATTTCATGTGATGTCTTATGTTTATGTTGTGTTGATTCAATGACTTGTTTTGTATGAATATTGTTTGCTTGATCACCATAATGATATTAGTGACAAATTTAGGTGAATGATTGAAAGATGAAGCTTAAATGAGGTTTACAAGATTTGAAATTACAATACTTAGTGTAGACATATCATTTGTAGGTAAGAAGTTCGATGAAATTCCCGAATGAACCTAATGAGTCTAGTTTAGTTAGGTGAGGCCAAAAGAACTCTCCTAATAGATGTAGACATAGCTTAAATGAACTTGAAAAAGGCTTTAAGTAAAATTAGTGAGAGAACACTCAGTCCATAAAAGAACTCATTCATAAGTATAACAAGTAGAATTCTTGGTCGAACCTCAAAAGCCTAACATCTTATCATATATTGTTTGCTTTCTTTTCCAATTTACATTGAGGGGTTTACTATATTACATCGTAGTTTCTTATTGAAAATATAAAAAAAAATCAACAATTGAAATCTTATTTTCTTGTCACGAATTGATCATATTAGCAAACCGTTCCTGTGGATTCGATACCCTAGGGATACTCCCAAGGGAAAAATACATTGACAACCATGCGCTTGAGTAGATTCGATCAAATGCCTCTCAACTCAGTTTTAGTTTGTGAAGTGTTCGACATTGGGGGCATTGATTTCATGGGTCCTTTCCCCTCATCCTTTAGTAATTTATAGATCTTGCTTTTTGTGGATTACGTTTCTAAATGGGTTGAAGCAAAAGTCACAAGGACTAACGATGCTAAAGTTATTATGAATTTTTTCAAGTCTAACATTTTTGTCAAGTTTGGCAAGCCCAAAGAAATTATTAGTGATCGTAGCACTCACTTTTGCAATAGAGTGGCGGCGGCTCTCTTCAAAAAGTGTGGTGTTACTCATCGCACTTTAACTGCCTATCATCTACAAACCAATGGCCAGGCTAAAGTTTCTAATAGGGAAATAAAATGAATCTTCGAAAGAACCATAAATCCAAATCAGAAGGATTGGAGTCTCAAACTTGAAGATGCTCTTTGGTCATACCGGACAGCATTCAAGAATTCTCTAGGTATGTCACCTTATCAAATGGTTTATTGTAAAACTTGTCATCTTCTTGTTGAACTTGAACATAGGGCATTTTGGGCGGTAAAACAATGCAATGCCAACATGGATGAAGCTGGGCAACAATGCAAATTGCAGTTGCAAGAGCTGGAGGAGATTCGCAATAAAGCCTACATGAATACTTCAATTCACAAAACCAAAGTGAAAGCCTTCCATGATCAACACATTGTCTCCAAACATTTTTTGGTAGGGCAAAAAGTATTATTTTTCAATTCAACTTTGAAACTTCATGGTGGTAAGTTACGCCCTAAGTAGGTGGGTCCATTTGTAGTTACTCCATTTGTAGGTGGGTGTTCTTATTAAAGATTCATATTTTTTGTGCTAGTATTCTTTTGTCTAATGGGTTGTTTCAGTTTTTGGATGGATTTGTGTGCAGTTTTTTAGGTTTCCAAGTTGTGGTGGTATAGTTTCAAGTGTGGGGAGGCACTGTGTACATCGAAGTTTCAATTTTGGCCTCCAGTCTAAACTGCATGGCACCCTTTCTGTGTTTCCATGACTCTGTCCGACTGAAATGCTAGTTATGGCCTGCAATGCGTGTGTTTGTAGATCTCAAGTGTGAAACGTACTGTTTTTAGCCAGCTACAGTTCATGTATTTCCTCTTGGACTTAAACAGTAGTGTTTCATTAAATGGGAGGGTCATTTTGGTCCAACAAAGAAAAAACATGCTTCCCTTTTTCTACCTAAATTCCCAATTGCAGTGGTCCCAAATCCCTAATTGACTTCAATTTTCTTTCCCTCCTTGTCTCTCTCAAACCCGACACATAAACCCCACTACCTTTATTCGTCGTCAATCTCATCCATTTGTACGCCCTATTCCACCATATTACCATGCCCACTCGATGTATCAACGCTCGTTAGCTTCCCTAATTTCCCTAACCCCTTCCATCGATTACTCCAGATGCTACACCCTCTACCTTTCGTTGATGCTCCTCTCGTCTTTGACAATAAACCTACCGTGGAAGCCCCGTCGTCCACTCTTCTCCTTCAGCAAGCCCGTCTCTTCTGTTAACATCATTCGATGATGAGTTTCCCCTGGCTTTGAAGCTTATGTACCCACCAGTCCTGAAGTGACCAGAGATGACAAACCTGAGCCACCATGTTGCGTTCAACGTCGTCAACTCCATCCTGGTGCTACTCGTCTCGAACGATGCAATCTTATCGCTCTTGAAATTAATACTGAGTACAGTGGGTTCACAGGCCATGTTGCATGTCAAAGGTATGCACATATATGTTCCAAAGCTGTTTTCCCTAGTACGTACCTTTCCCTCGAGATTATCAGCCATTTCGCAGGTACCAATGTTCATTGTAATGATCTTGTTATTGGCCTCATATTAGATCAGATGTTCAATTTGTGACGACTGTGTTTCTACAACTATGTCAAGAATTTTTTACATTTTTGAATTGCATCTAGATCACAGGACCCGTATTTACACTGAAGGTGTCATTAAGTTTAGGCTTATGGGTCAATAGCATACATTTTCCATCACTGATTTTAACTTATTATGTGGCTTCATTAATGTTGAGGATATTGGTATGTTTTACTATGCTACAGCTTGGTGTGACCATTCTCTCGAGTTTAATGAAACTTTAATATATAAGGATTGGTCCATAAATCCACAACCATATAACCTGCGTCAGTCTAAAGCCACCACTTTGCGTGATCCTCATAAGCATCTTTTACATCGCATGTTAGCTTTCAATTTTCCAAGACACAAGGACCCATGCTTCATCCTAACTAAACTTGAATTTTTTTTTAATATGGTGTGGTGAACATGATTACAAGGTTAACATAACATAGGTTATTTATTGTGCTTACAGTTTCAGAAAGTCATAACTACTCCTATTAAGTCTATGTTTGTTGGTCCTCTCATCACGTTTCTTGCAGAAAGGTTGAGTGGTTTAGATCCTTCTGCTGACCATGATATGACCGAGATTTCTCCTATAGAATTCTTAGATTTGGATGATTTTTGCAGGATGCAGATGGTCTACCATACTAATGACAGTTACCATTTCTCGAATACCGAGGTCGTTTTAGACCCTACTACTGTCAATGCCAAAACCATTAGCACCCGTCTTTTGCGGTTAAAGTGCCTGATGGAAAGCACCAATTGTTGCTTGCAGCGTATAGAGGATGCCACTTATCATTTGTTCACTTGCCAATGTTTCCAGCCTCCTCCTCGGGCACCGTTTACTCCTTGATCCACTCCAGAGAAGTTTTCTTTCCTTTCTACATTTTTACTGAATCTTGTTTTTAACATTGCGGACAATGTTAAGTTTAAAGTGTGTGGAGGGCATTTGTTTGCATCTCATGTTATTTTGCATTTATTTGTGGTGTCTAATTTCTGTTTTTACATCATTTCAGTGTATTTTATCACATTCTTTTATGTCAATTTTTTGCATATTACTTCAAAGCCATGACATTAGCTTGTTATGTTGCATATAGACTTAGGTATGCATGAAAATTGTGTTGCATTTGTTGATAATCTAGTTTTTAAAACAAAATTCTCATAATTTCATTGACCCTTTTTTAAAACCCATTCTATTCAACAATTTGGGTTTCTATGTGCCTTAAATTTAGGATAAAATAGCCTCTGATAATAGATCTGAATGACTAGCAAGCTTACACACAACACCGTACGAAATTTGAGACAAAAGGGTACACATTACATGTACTCTAATTGTTCTTTGTTGTGTGAATTAGTTAACTTTTAATAGCACACTACTGGGGCTCAACATGAGATGCGTTTCGAAACTGCTTCTATTTTAGAATTGAGCCACTAGGATGACAAGAGGCATTGTTTATTTAACTCCTTGTTTTATCCTTTTTCTTTGTTTATCTACCTTGTCTATTCAATCCTTAGAAAACCATTTTTGAGCTTTGGCCTTTTTCTTTGTTTAAACTTGTTATTAACCAATTCTATTTTCTTTGTTAAACCTCTACAGTTGCACCCTAAGTTGAGAGTATTTATTAGGTAATACATGCCAAATTTCATCTTATTTGTTGATGTTATGTATAATGGTTGAATTGTCACATTTTGGATATGATTTGAGCTTATGTTCTTAAATTCACAATGCTGCCCAGATTTTATATTTGTGCTGTATTTATGCAAATGTCAGTAAAAAGAAAAGAAAAGAAAGAAAGAACAAAATACGTGAAAAAGAAGAAAAGGCAACGAGATTTGGGCAGTCTTGTGAAAAACAATGGCAGAGTACTTGGTTTTGCATTTGACCCATTTTGGATATAGATATGAATTTGTGTTAAGAAAAGCCAATAATATGTATTTATTTAGATTGGCATGTGTTAGCTTATTTCACTTTTGTTTCCCTCGACTTGCCTCTTTGTTTACCCTTTTTATTTAGCCATGTTACAAGCCTATAAAAGCCCTCTTTGATTGGTGGATAGATTCATTTATGCTTTATGGTTAGCTTGAGTGCAAACACTTTATCTCCAAACACGTTTGAGCAATTGAGTGACATCTATGAGGATGTAGTTTTGCTATTCCCTAGGGGGCATTATCGGTGTGGAGATGATCTTTTAGATTGTCGATTAGTCTGGCGCTAGTTGTGTTCTTTCTTAAACATTTAGCACATGTCAATTTGGGTGAGACTAGATGTGGGAATATAAAGGTTAATTTGAAGTTAGTTTTCCTATTGTCTTTGGATTATCATATGCTTGAGGACAAGCATGGTTTAAGTGTGGGGAGATTTGTTAGTGTGAATTTTGTGCATGTTTTCATCAGCATTTTAGTGTTGTTTTACACACATTATCATTCATATTTTTGTGTTTTCATGTTACTTTGTGTTTAATTGTGTTCAGGGGTTGATTTGCTGAAAAAGGAAGAATTTGGAGCTGTTTTGAGTAAAGATTGAATCCTGATCGTCACTGCAAAGCCTAGAAATATTGGGGTTGACTTCAAAATGCACGCATGGTGTTACAACACACGTTTTAACCACTGGAACAAACAGAAAATGTGATCAATTGAAGAGAAATTTTAGGAAGGCTATTTTTTGGACTTTTAGGAACAATTTTCAATTAGGTTTAAGTGGGCTACCTCATATATATATTAGAGCCACCACTTTATTTCATGTATCTTGGATTCTTTTGTAATTAACAACAACTTTTAGTTCTTGTGCTCTTATTCCAATTATGAGCAACTAATTTTTTTCTAGTCAATGTACAATCAAAGTTGATCTTTAATTAATCGTGAGATTATGTTTAAATTGTTCTTTACTATTTATGATTCTATTCTATTTTTGTTCTTGATTGATTAATTATTATTTTGTTGATTAACTTGATGATGGCCACATTGAATTAATTGATAGAATAATAACAATCAGTTAGATTCGCAAATCTGTGATTGCGTATCTAACACAAGTGGTAAGTTAATGTTGTTGTTGTGATAATGGACTTCGACTGTCATTAGCGGAATAGGATAATCTTGATTAAATAAACTACGGCTTCTGAGTTTGTTAGCTTGGGTAGGGTCTTTATAATTCTTAATGAAACTGGTAAATTGATTTCTACAGGATGTCCCGGGAATTGTTTATTGGTTTG
>CAODLS011834668.1:0-11581 GCA_948243855.1 Flueggea neowawraea | reverse complement strand
ATTTGGGCAAAACTCATGTTAGATTCATCATAATTATAACGAAATAAACTAGGTTGAGATGAAGAATAAGCAAACTCAGTTAATTGCGTTTGTCCTCTCGTCATTCCCAATTTTTCTGGATGCTTGATTATTATATATTTTTGAAATATTTCATACCCCTCCATGTTTGAAAGAGTACTCTGTGAACAATAATTAAAAAAACTTTAATTTTTTATCACCACTAGAAATTTTCTTAAAATAAATTTTAAAAATATTGGAACTAAAAACTCTTCATCCCGCTCCCTCCTCATCTCCTTGGGTGGGAATTGGTTGAGTTTGACTCTATTGAGTTCCAATATTTTCAACTTCAAAACTTTTAAAATTTCTATTTCCACCAAAATATCCTTATTACTCCAAAATAAATATGCAAATATTAATTAAATGTAATGAAATAACAAAATAACTAAATTAAACTATAATAAAAAAGTAGAAGGAATTTGAAAAATGTAATTGCAAAAAATAACTTTGAGAAATATAGAAAATGTAATTGCAATAATAAAATGTATAAATAATTAATAAGAGTAATTTATAACAAAATGAATTTTTGAGAGAATGAGAGTGTAGAAGAGATTGAGATTGAGAGAGAAAAAATTGTGTAAAATTGGTAAGAATGGGGTGGGGGTATTTATAGAGTTGAAAAAATAAAAAAAAATAAAATAAAAAGAGAAAATAACCATTGGAATCGTCGGTTCCAACGGTCCAATGAACTTCCTGTTCAAACCGCCGGTTGAATCGATGGTTCAAATCTTCGGTTCAAATCGCCGGTTAAACCGGTGGTTTGACGGTTTCTTAAAGGGTGGAACCATAACCTAAACAGTAACCCTCTGATTTTGGTCGGCCGGTTTCAGTTTCAGTTCGATTCCATGATTTTTGTTCTAATTTTACAACTCTACTATAGTATTTTGCATCAAATAGTGCACAGTTGGAGCTGGCAACCTACTGCATTTTGCACTATTTACTGATGCAGTCGGTTGCACATGCCCTTATGGTGCAAAAATGCAATAAACCTTATTTATTACTCCTTCCGTTCTATTTTAAATGTGGTTACAATGTGTTTAATATAAATCAAAATTAGAGAAAACACGTCTTTTAACAAATATATATCTCCTAGGAGGTATCCCAATAAAGTGGGAGCAGTCTCATATTTGTTTGACCCAAGTTCGAGCTCAAATTGTTGTCTTCTAATAATTAAGCAGGTTAAGCATTTGAGCATTGTGAATAGCCTTGCATGTTTGTCTAGCTCCTAGTGGATGCCACGGTGACGAAATTGGACCACTTTATCAAGTTCAATTATGACTCAACCAAACATTCCACGACAGGGAGATAGTCTGTATTGGTCACGTGTAATAGGGGTAGTTACAACTGGTTACTCGGCTTCCCTTTTAATTGGCAAAAAGGAAATAAATTCTACAAACCCTATGAAATTCATTTGTAAATCTTAATTTTTATCAATTTTTATGTTTGATTTGATCTTTTTAAAATATTCAAATTTTTTATTTGCAAATGAAAAAATTGGTTTTAGTTAAATTTTTTTCATTTGCAAATTCTATTAAAATAGGTGAAATTTGCAAATAAATTCTACATTTCTATCAATTTGACAAAATTATCTTCCACATCGTACTCTCAATTTACCACCTAATATTAACTATAAGGATACTTTTGAAAATAAAAAATAAATAATTACAATCACCACTCATTCCAAACACAATTTTCATTCACAAATGACAAATTTAACAAAGAAACCAAACATGTTAATTCATTTTCAAATGCAAATTCTCATAGATTTCATTTTACTATATTTCATTTCATTTACAAATAAAATAAAATCAAAATTCATTTGATATCAAACACTATGTTAAGTTTTTGACATACAGATTAAGGAAGCATTTTAGTTGTCTTAATTTTATACTAATTTGACTCTTATACCTTTTATTCATGAACCCAAAATGTAGACGTTTTGATATTTGAAAGAGTAAATGCTAATATTGAGAAATGTGTGAGTTGATATTAAATCAGGGTATAAGTAAAAAAATAATAAATACACTCTTAAAAATGTAAACTAATATTTTTTTTCCCAAAAAGAAATTCTTAAAACTAAAGTTAAAACGCAAATAGAATCGCACTGGCATTGAATGTGGGGTTTTGGATTAGAAAAAAAATCACAAATTTTAAATGCAGTCCTTATATATTATGTGTTTTTTTTAATTCATCGTATAATGCAATACACCTTAACTCAATGTTATGAAAATCGACCCGGATGTCGACCCGGACAAGTGACCGATTTTCATTGATAGAGATTTTCTTTTCATTAGTCAATATCCATCTCATAAACAACATCGACATTGTTCATATGGTAGTGTTATGAGGTCATTGATAGAAATTTGTTTTTTCATTAGTCATTATACTTGGGGTGAAATTTTGAGCATTGGTGAGGTCAACTGGTAACAAATATGTTAACCTATGTTCTTTAAGGCCTTTAATATAGGTTTAATTAAGCAGTTAATCAAAGTAACAAACGTGTGATTATGGTTTCTTAGGCATAAAATCTTTGGCTTAATCATGTCGTAATCTCTTTTAATAATGTCACATAAATGTCTCTTTATGATCTCTAATATATCTTTGTGATAGATTTGTTTCACTAAACAATTTATGTCACACACACATTCACGAGTTAAGACTAACCACTAATGGCCTACGATCATCATACAAACATAAATGCTAAATTGGACTACTGGCCTGATGCCTTCGTTGACAATTCTGAAAGTCACGAAATAAAATCTCTTTAGAACTTCCGACCCAAATACACTGTAGCAAGGGGACTCGAAAAAATGATGTTGATTGGGATCCAAATTTTCTTGTTACATCATGTATATGGAATATTTTCAACATATTTCTCTAATCAAGGAATGCTAAATGGTACATTATTATACATATAGCGTATGTTAGGAAATTAACTACATAATGGTGAGCAATATAATTAGACTGGACACCTTACCTTTTTTTTTGTTTATAAATCGGAATTTTATTAAAAATCAAGTCACCAAAACGGTAATTTAACAGAATAAGAGGAAAACTCCAAACACAATATGTTTTCGCACAGTTAAAACTACGATATTAAGTTAAGAGAAAATTTCGTTCGGAAATTACAACTTGTGCAAAAGCATACAACATGAGAACATCTATATACATTACTCCCACCATAAAAAGAAGCTACGAGCCGAACATTTTATCCATAAAATACTACTATTATGCACCATCTCATCCGCGCAAGTAGAAATTAAGGAAAAAAAAATTCTTCTATAAGCTGCCAAAGAGCTGGCCAAAACCGTCTTTGAAATGTACTGTGAAGTAATTCAGACAACTGTTCAAAGAATTGAACCAAGGAATCATGTATACACCAAGAAAACTGAAACAAAACTAACATTTACAATCAGTGAACTAAACATGAAACGACAATACAGCAAATAGAGCATTAAAATTATTTGGTTCAAATAATGCTTTTTTAATTCAATGTACGAGAGACGAACAAATCAAATGAAGGCAAATCCAAAAGGAAAGACAAGAAAGGAAAAACAAAATTAAATCAAGTCCAACTAACCCAGATGGCGTGAATCACATGGGGAAATGAATCTGCTTTGCCGCGAGCAGAACTGCAGTAGTTCCTAGAAGTCAACACAGTCGGAGAATAAGCAGTACTAACTTGAAAGTTCCACTAAAAATATTGGCAACTGATTGTTTACTCTCAACTAATTTTAACATATATTATTTATAGATTTGCAGTTTAACTCTATTTTGTTTGACAGATAATAAAACTGCTTTGTTCTGGAAGACAGATACATTGTCCAACCTCCTTAAATTTAAGTTTTCTGTTTTTTTCGTGTTCTTACTTTCTTTATTACTGCTTTGTTGCGGATATCTTAAAAGTAGTATAGATAAAAAAAGAAAAAAACAAACTTTTAAGCTTGATATAGATAAATCAACTAGCCATTACAAAACTCCAATTTCAGATTTTCAAAACTTCATGTTAACCTATCATGTCATGGCTAATTGATAAGCTATAAGGAAGTACAAAACTACAAGTTATATAAAGGGTCGATCATAGTTGACTTTGAATTTTATTATATTGTTTAGTATAAAATAAATTTGACTCGTTCCTTTGTTTATTTATTGTTTTAGTTGAATATGGTTAGCTAGATTTTCTTTATCATTTATCTATTTCAAATAAGAAGCACACTGATATATTACTTTATTTTCTCTAAAGCTATCCATTTGTATTACGTATTAAAAATTCCTTAAGACCTAGTTTGATTGTCAGTTCCAAGGAAGTGATGAAATCACACATGTTTGGTTGGAAAAAAAACTTAAAACTCAAAAAGAACTTCAAGTTCCTTTGATCATCCTACTTCCTTAGTTTCTTAGGAGCTTTGTTACTAAGAGGAGAGTTAATAACTTTTACTTTCTGAGTTATTTCTAACATCATAAAACCAAAATATCCTCAATTCACATAAAATAAAACAATATTCTATATTATATTTGTAGCATAACACATAAAAAATAACTTCAAAATTTTTCAAAAATACCCCTTATTGTCTAATTGGTATTTTATTATTTATTTTTTGTTTTCCCATATGTTGTTTTTCTAACGAAACGATTAATATTTTAATGAAAAATAATATAAAAAATATTTTTTAAAAATATTTTATAGACTTGCTTTAGACTTAGATGTTTTTATTCTTAATTTAAAGTTGCAATATAAACATTTTAATCATTAAGAGCTTATTCTATTTAACTCAAAATTATTTTTAGTTATTGTTTTGTACGTGAAAATGAAGATATTCAGTTGATAATGAGGGTATTAGTATACTTTTTCTCGGAAATTATCATCTTAAACAAACAATACTTGATAAGGAAGTTGTAATAGTTTCTTAAAATTAACAACTGAACCAATAATGAAAAGATATAACTTTCACAATAAGAAAGTTCCCTGCAAGTATGAATTTTATGGAATCAAATTTCCTATAAGTTAAATATTGAACCAAACAAGGACTAAGACATTGAAATAGATTATTTAATGATATGAATAATAGAAAATATGTAAATGATGGTTCTGTAATGAATTTATCGTCTAATAAAAATTAAGATAAGAGGAGACACTAGAATTAGGGTAAACGTAAAATCCCGTAAAATCTTGTAGAATTTTTATAATAATTTGCAGATCACTTCCTCACCAAAAAGGTTGTTGATAAAATTTGAACTCTATTTCAATGAATTGATATCCCATCTTACTGTCAAAAAAAAAAAGATAACCCACCTTACTTGACTGATAATTAATAAATAATTTAAAAGGATAGAAATAAACATTTAATAATTTTCATCACTTTTTTAACCGCAATTTTAAATTCTCGCTATGTATTTATTGTTACATATGTGGCAATACTACGAGGAAGATTGTCATTTTTCAAACATAAGATGATATAATCAAAGAAATGCATATCATTTAGCTAGCTTGAAACGCATTATATATGTCCAACAACTCAATCTTGTTCTATGGACTATATTAAGATTCTTCTGCCTCATAATAATTTTTAGAATCACTAGTGTATTTCATCAATGATTGCTTCTGGACTCTGGCAATTACAGATGTGTGTGGCTAACGAATTCAGCATACAAATTTAAAAGTTGAAGTTAGAGAAAGTCAGTTTTTCCTTTGGATTAATTAAGATATATAATAAGTAGAATAAATAGATTTTAAAGTGAAAAGAAATAGAACAAGTATTTTTGGAATTATATTGTGTCACCTGAACTCAATAAATTAGTAATGAGGATTTTTCTTCTTTGCACACAAAGATCGTTATGTGGTTTTTAGGATGCGGATACATACTTTGTTCCCGTCGTTCAAACATCTATAGCGACTAGCAACGGATTGTATTCTTGTACATCCACTCATATTCTTCCGTTGCACAAACTGAGATGGGTTTTCAATCCTTCTATTTAATTATCCATTAATTGATTTGTTGTCTATTTTATATGTGGATGCCTTCAATCATTATAAATACCCTAAGATTAATTCATTTTTTCCTATATTGATGACTGGATTTCTTGCAACCTCAAAATGTTTGATGGTATAAGATAAGATGCGCAATGCTTTCATTGCATTGCGTGGATTGACACCTCAACAATTGAAAAAAAAAAAAAAGCGCTCTTATCCTCTTTATATATATATATATATAGATAGATAGATAGATAGATATAGAGAGAGAGAGAGAGGCATAGGCTATAACTGGCGCGATGAAGTTAATTTTCCAAATAAAATTTCAATCAAACATGGATTTTCATGCCAAGGCGGCCACAATCAATCTAGTATCTTTTTTTTTAAAAAAAAAAAGAGGAGTCAATCTAGTATCTAAAACATATATGCTTAGTTACTCCTCCATTTTGATGAAATATTACGAGTTTGATGATAAAAAGTATATAATACGTTTTTTAAAAAAATTCTGATATATACCGTACGATTATTCCACGGAATGAATTGTTTGATTTTGATAAGTAATAAAGCCGAATTAAAAATATGAAAATAATTGAAGTTTTTTTTTTACTTGAGGATAGGGTTTGATTCCAATTCTATTGCACATATAAAACCACACAACTAATTTTGATTGTCGAATTTCAATTTCATATTAAACCAAACAGTTATAACATGAATTATTTGGTTTTGATTCTTTTCATTTTTAATTTTTTATAATCGAGTTCGATTTTAATACATTTTTTAACCAAACGGCCACATAATCTTTTTAGTTAATGTTAGTCCTTCTATCAACCTGGTATTTCAAATTTTCTGATAAACAGCCTGTTTTTAACAAATTTGAAGAATACCATTACATCGAAGTTTTAATGTAAGAAATTTCTGAAAAATTTCAACTTAATTATTAAGAAAAGACAATGTAGATTTTAGAGCCTAATGGGCTAAATTGCTATAGGGGATCAAGCACATTTGTATCCCACGAAGGAAGGAGACAATGCCAGTTCTGACATGCCCATTACAAGAGGCCCATAATTTGGAAAGAAAACCCACCCAAAACTCACTCTTTGATGCTGAAAAAGGACTGCAAAAATGACAAGTTGGGAAGGCATGGAGAATTCGGGGACTGATGGAACCAAACATTACTGGGTGTATTAGCGTTAGAGAGGCATAGCCGCTTAGGCATCAAGGACAAGGGATTTTCTAAAATAATTATTGTTGGATTCGGGGAGCCTTAAGGAGTTTCATATCGCGCTTAGATCTAGTGAATGAGCATACAAATTGGTTTAACACCACATCTTTACCTAAAACCTTAAGGTAAGGAGATTTGTCTTGCGCGTGAATCTAGTTAAGAAACATACAAGTTAATCTGACATCACATCTTCACCCAAAACCTTAAAACAATGAGTTATAAGTCCACATCATTTATAAATCCTTCACACGTATTATAACTCTTTAATGTTGAATAATTACTATTTATATTTGCATATCTAACAATCTTCCCATCAAATGTGAATTTTTTTCATATTAGGCTTAGATCTGCTGCCCCTACAACATAAACCACTCTTCGTATTGTAAAATTTCATTGAGCCTCCTTAAGTACTAATTTCAAATTTTAGCATAAGAACTCTTTCCATGATTCCACTCATCTACGAGCTAACCCACACAACTCACACTAGACAAGGGTTTTACCAGCCAACACAACTTTTCACCGTCCTTGGGCCTGGGTGCTTGGGCGCAGTTATCACCACAGTGTCACCAAGAGTTTCTCCCATGACTACACTCTTCCGTCTACAAGCTTTTTTTGGCCACTTACACAGTAGATCCGGGCTACACTAATTAATACAGCTCTTTACCACATTACCGCACTCATACCAAGTCATCACCGCATCATACTCATCCTTGCATGTCCCAATGGAACCGTTGGCTCTGATACCACTTGTTAGATCCGCGGAGTCTTAGGGAGATCCACCTCACGCGTGAGCCTAGTGAAGGAGTACACAAGTGAGCCTGACACTGCATCTTTACCCAAAACCTTAAGGCAACAGGTTATAGGTATACACCACTTATAAGTCTTTTACACATCTCAACTCTCTAATGTGGGACAATTATCATTCACACTTGCATATCTAACAATCTCCCCCCTTAAGGGTGAATCTCATATCGTGTTTAGGCCTGCTCCCCCTGCAATGGATACCATTTCAAGTATTGCGGAATTTTTTTTAATCCAATAGTTCTTTCCATGATTCCACCTATCTACGAGCTGACCTCACCACTTACACTAGATAAGGGCTTTACTAGTTAGCACAACTCTTCACCGTCCTTGGGCTTAGGTGCTGAGGCCCGGTCATCACCACGATGTCACCAATAGCTTCTTCCATGAGTACACCCTTTCGTCTACGAGCTTTTTCTGGCCGCCCACACAGTAGATTCCGGCTACACCAGTCTATACAGCTCTTCACCACACAGTAGATCCACACCACTTATAAATCTTTCACACACCCCACAATTTTAAAATGTGAGATAATTATCATTCACATTTGCATATCTACCAATTATAGAATCTTACTCTCAATTTATCGTCAAATCTATGAATAATAACTCGAAACCAGCACCATTAGACTTAAGTGGGAAGAAGTGTAAATTGATTGGAGAAGATATCAACGATGTGTCTCTTTAATTTAAAGACCTGCGAATCAGGTTGCATTTGGTACAATCTCAGGTCCAATAAGTTTTCTTTATTTTATACAAACTTGATTAACCCCCAAATATCCGTAACACTGGTGCCTTGAGCGCTTCAAACCAGTTAAGCCATGGCAGCTTGCCATTGAGGCAAACACACGAGCAAGACGTCAAGCACGTTGGGATAATATTCTAATCCCTTTTTGCGTACAGCTTTAGTTGCTGACAATATTCATCAATCAATTTCATGATGCATTTTTTAGAAAAAGCCACTATATTTCTGTTATCTGGTTTAATTGACTAAATATAAGCAATTTCGATTGAATCCCGGCGTCGAACAATTCGTTAGCCATTGATAATCAACGTGCACGCAGGAAACATCACAAACAATACATGCCGTTTCAAATCCACCAAATATACCATAACGATATACTAATATTGAAAAAGTTGATTGCTCGATGAACATGTTTTTGAGCCTCAAAACCGAGGTGATTTAAGAAAAGTTGAACTTAGTGGAGCTTCTAAAACAATAGGAGCTTTCGTAACGCCTGCTTTATAACAATTGAGCATTTAAACGAGACTCGGTTCAGGCAATTCATGCGTAAAACACCGGGGAATCATTGCTCAGTTTACGAAACTTTCTAACCGAGCAGGTTTTCGGTTTAGGGAATCAGAACCACCCAAGCAAAGTAACCAAAAACCTACCCGATTTAACCATTACACTATTGGTTCTAACAAGGTCGGGTTAGCGAAGATTCTCTCAAACACTACACACATACAGAGCAATTAACCACCATCAATCTTCACCAAACACAGAACACGCACAGCTAAGCATCAACGACTCTGATTTAACTTGCCAAAATTCATCATAATGGGTTATTTCAAAATTTATTGACGATAAGAATGATGACCAAAATAGAAAACACAAGAAATTTACTATTTTCTGTTTTCTGCAAAGTAGTTGAATTTGAATTTATAGTCATGTTTTCTAAATTTAAACCCTGTTTTAGTTATCGCAAATCAACATATTTTTCAAATGTTTTCAAAATTTCAAGAATACAGACAAGAAAACTAAAGACAGAAAAGAGTTTTTCAAACTAAACAGCCTTCAATTTTCTAGAGTTGAGACTGAGGAAAAGGAAATAAAATGATCCTGAAGCCAAGAGGTTGACAAACAAAAGCTAATGCAAATCCCAACAAATTTGCCGACGACATTTCTATGCTTACCTCAATTCTCAATAAAATCTTCCAGGAAATTGTGAAAGCTGTAATGTACATAATTGCTGAGCTCAAACAAACCACTGGATATACAACACCACTACGTGAAATACTACTAAGAAATACGATATACAACACTATTAAATCAAATACTACTATGAAATACACAATCATCTCATTTATGCAGAAAAGTTTTCCCCCATATGAAAAAGTAGCTAAAAACCGAACCACCTATGTCGGAGTTCAAGTGAATTGAAAATCACTCACCAATTCCTGAATATAAATTTGTCGAAATACACACTATGAATTCGGCAGTACTTTCTCTCAAAACTCAATAAATCTTATAACTCCTCCAATGTTCTTCGTAGAAGTGAAGAATTTTCTTCTAAATTGTCAAAGGACAAGGAATTCTTACAATTTTCCATCCGAGATTCACAGGCAGACTCACCATGGAATTATATACTACTTTTCTTAAAAACCCAATTTGCACCACTCCAGTAAAAATATATCACCTCAACTGACAATCTCTATTGATTTTGAAGCCTCTCTAAGAACCAACATTTGCCTACCAAGCACCACCGTAATCAAGCTAAGCCAAGAACATCACTCACTAACCAAGAACTTTATGCCCACAAAAAAAAAAAGACATGCCAATTCACAAAGCAATTAGAATTCAGAACACACAACAAGGGATATGTTCAAACAATAACTTCACAAACAAGAAAAGGCACAAACAGAAGAATCTAAAACTATGCAAAAGCAGTAACAGAATCACTTAATTCGATCGCATTGATAAACTATACAGGTGAAAGCTGGGTTTATTATAAAATAAAAGCATCCATATGGAACGAGGCATTATCAGCTAAGCATAGAAGATGCGAAAATAACGCAAATATAAATCTCACATCACTTACAACCTTTACAAGGACTTCTCTATACAGGTAGTCAAAGTAGATTTAGGAACGGCACCAATGACGGCGTCTTTTTTCTGGCCGTCCTTGAAAATCATAACCGTAGGAATACTTCTGATACCATATTGAGTCGCAATGGAAGGCCTTTCGTCAGTGTTAACTTTGTAGCACTTAAGCTTCCCAGCGTATTGCTTTGCCAGTTCATCAATGATGGGATGAATCATCCGGCAAGGACCACACCATGGTGCCCAAAACTCCACCAAAACTGGAGTTTCAGATTCCAACACTAGTGATTTCCATGTCGAATCGGTCACACCTGCAACTGACATTTCCACATAAAAAAGATGATGCCTCTTGTTTCTACACTAACTTCAACTCAATCAATATAAAAAAAAAATCTAGAAACGAATTTGTCAGACGCAAGAAGAAATTAAAAAAAGAAACTTCCTTTTCCTTTAATTCATACTTTAATCTTAAACAAAATCGAGGTTAAAAGTTCAATTTCAGTTGGTCGTTCTTAACTAGACTTCTTAATTAAGTTAAAAACTCAATTTTAACACACATTTCTTTATTATAATGAAACTTCTTCTTCATAATTTTATACTCAAAATTAGCATATAACAGTTAACCAACACCTACTTAATCCACTATTGTAAAAACTTCATCACCGGCAGGAAGATCTAAAAACTGAAAACTAACCTTCAACGGCAGT
>CAODLS011834626.1:0-19035 GCA_948243855.1 Flueggea neowawraea | reverse complement strand
ATATTGTGGCATTTTAAGTGCCTAAAAACAATAAATATATTTGAGGACATTAGGGTTTTATTAATTTACAATTTCGGTAGCCATATTAGTGAAAGAAAAACCGTAACCCTTTTGGCCAACACAACTCTCTTATCTTCTCTTCTAGGTCCAAACGAATTTGAGAAGGAAAAACAGAAGCAAAACCCTTTCTTCTTTCCTTCTAAACCTCCATAATAACCTCTGGTTATAGCTTAAACAAAGAGACATCATTCTCTTTGCTTAAAGCCAAAGCCGAATGCCCTGTTTTTGTTTGGATAGATTTTGTTGTTGCTAGCACATCCCCTTAACCGTTTATTTTTTTGTGTGTGTGTGAACGTAGAGAGGAGTAGCGATTCACAGTCCTTTTCATTGGCATAAAGGCGAGGGGAAAGGCACCTTAACTTTGTTTTGGTACGGGCTCTATTAGTGTTTAAAATTCAGCACACATAGCTCAAAGGAAAAGGTATAAATTTGGCACACATCTTGTTCCTTGTTATTATGTTTTGATTGTGATTTTTTGTGAGTGCATCTTGGCTGATTTTCGATGAAAAATTGTTTGCTTCCACTGTGTTAAACCTCTGATAATGTACATCGAAACTTTATAGTTCTCAATTATGAACGATCTATCACACAGAAAATCTCTCGATTACTCATGTACGAATCAATATTGGAATTGAAAGGATAACAACAATCAATTCAACAATTAAACAATATAAATCATAATCGAGTGTCAATATTTAAACTAAATGAATAACAAAAACCAACAATCACATAGTCAATCTAGGGTTCATCACATCTAGATGCATAAGTATTTAGTTCATACTAATTGAGAGAATAAAAACAAGATACAAAGAGAATCTAGAGAGAGAATAAGAACCCATGACGAATCCTTCAATCCTTCGTGTAATTCCTTCGATCTAGAACCGGGTTGTGTTCTCTTTTTGTTCCCCATGTCCTCTAACCCCAAACTAGTGTGTTTTCCTGTCCCAAAGTCGGCTCTCCCATTAGGTCTTTTGAAACCCACTTAAATAGCACGAAACAAGTATTCTGGGTTAGACATGGCCTAGGACACGACCGTGTCTTCCCCCTTCAGACCGTGTTTTTCTATATTTGCAGAAAAGTGCAGATTCTTGCATTACACAGCCATTGGTTTTTGCCTGTGTCTTATCACTTATGTCCGTGTAATAAAGCTCCAGGCCGTGTCTTCCTCCAAACCATGAGAAACATGTCATTCTTGCTCCATTTCATCAATTCACCATCGATCAACCTACAAAACACAATTCAAACCATAAAAGTACCAAAACATATGATGAACGCACAATTTATATTTAAAATAATATATAATCAAACACCACAACATGTATAAATAAGTGTTTATAACTTAACGTGTTCACGAGGATTAGTCTCTGTGTTGCTAGGTAGTCTCCCTTTCTGCCTTTCAAACAAAAGCTTAGACAGCTGTCTTATCTGATTCTCCAAGTTATGAATGGAAACTTCTTGGTTTCTCAACAATGTTTTTATTTTTAGATGAAGTCTCCAAATGCGAGAAACGTGTCTTTGATGTCTGAATGAATTTAGTCATAAGATCCTCAAGGTTGGGCTTCTTTTATGCTGCAGGCTGCTGTTGAAATCTTGGTGGATAATTTGGCTTTTGCTGATTCTGTCCTCCCCAAGAGAAGTTGGGGCGGTTTCTTCACCCAAGATTGTATGTGTTGCAATAGGGGTTGTTTTGAGATCTCTATGCATTCCCCATATAGTTCACAAACTCAACACATTATTGACTTTAGTGTCCTCCCCCACACACTTCACAACATGCAACCTGAACTGGTTGTTATACTACAGAAATTCCTTCAATCTTTTTACTCAAAGCCTCCATTTGCATAGCCAGAGTCGTCACTGCATCTATATCATACACCCCTGCTGGTTTCGATGGCTTGGAACGTGTTGTATGCCACTGGTAGTTGTTCATTGCCATCTCCTCAATTAAGTCCTGAGCCACCTCTAGTGTCTTATTATTAAGTTTACCTCCCATTAACAACTACTTGAACCTCTCCCAAGTGTTATAGAGAGACTCTGACTCAAGCTGTGCATAAGAGGATATGTCATTCCTAAGCTTGTCAGTGTTTGCAGGTGGAAAGTACTTCAATAAGAATTTCTCTGTCATCTGATCCCAAGTAGTAATATAACCCCTAGGTAGTGAGTTCAACCATTGCTTAGCTCTAGCTTTGAGTGAGAAAGAGAATAATCTCAATATGATTGCATCATTAGTGGCCCCATTAATCTTGAACGTGTCATATATCTCCAAAACGTTGCCCAAATGAGCATTTGGGTCCTCATCCTGCAACCCATAAAACCGCACAAACTGTTGCACCATCTGAATAATGTTTGGCTTTATTTCAAAGTTGTTGGCTGCAACAGTTGGCCTCACAATACTAGACTCGGTCCCCTGCAGATCCGGTCTCGCATAATCTGACATGGTCATGGGATGAAATACTGGATTTCCCTGAACCACCCTGCTAGGAGGCTATTGCCTCGAATTCTGATCATTATCGTCCATTGCTGCTTCCCTTTCCCTTTTTATCTCCTCTTCTCTTTATATGAGTCTGTTTCTAAGGTTTCGTAGTGCTGTTCATTCAATCTCAAGATCTGCTTCAACTAACCCAGAAGGATTTTCTCGGGTCATAAACATAAATAAATCTGTAAACTAACAACACGAACACACCCAAATGTAATTTCAAAAAGATAAATTAAAATCAAAGAGCAATATAAAACACAACATAATTTAAGCATAATAAAATAAAATAAAATAAAAACACGAAAAGTAAATGGCTAGATTAAGAAGGAAACAGCTTTGCTAATATCCAAGTCCCTGGCAACGGCACCAAAAACTTGATATCCGCTGGCCTACACCTACAAACTAAGGCAAGTGCACCTATCTCCTATAACTAGTGGTCCGATGAGTACCAAGTGTCGTATCCCTTAGAGATAGAGATTATTAGCAACTAACCTCAACTTTGTTATCTAACATATGAATAAACGGTTCAAATGAGAAAATAAATAAGAAGATATCAAATCAGAGGCACACACAGCACATTAAAGATGAACATAATCAATCGATGGGGAAGCAACACCTAGACGCTGAATCCCCCTAGACCGAACCAAGTGACAATGTTTCATTAATCAAACAGTTATTTGGCAAATTAGACTGTGGAAATTCATGCGATATATTAACCTCTCTCTCGAGTTAGCTAACGTCTAACGATTAGGTTGATTAACCGAAATCTCTTCCTAATTAAAGCCCCTATCATTGCTTTATTGTTCTATGAATTCACTATTAGGTTTGACCATAATCCGGAGGATTTATTTCTACCTACCTCTAGGCTTGCATGCAACTCCTTCCAATTATGAGTGATCTATCATACAAGGAATCTCTTGATTACATATGCGCGAATCAATAATTGAATCCAAAGGCGCGTAACAATTAACTCAACAATTAAACAATAAGCAATCATAATTGACTCTCAATTTCATAAATAATTGTATGAATAACAATCCATTCATCACAAGAATAGTCTAGGGTTGATCACATCTAGATGCTAAAAAGGGTTTAGGTCATATCCTTAGAGAGAGACAACAAGATTAGAAGAAAACCTAGAGAGAGAAAGATAATCCATGATGAATCCTTCAATCTCCCACTTGATTTCGTCAATCGTGAAGATGATTGAGTTCTCCCTCGAGTTCCCATGCTTTTGACCCTAAAACTAAATGTTTTTGTGTCTGAGAATTTAATGAATGATTTTTGAAGGAGTTTCAAGCTTCAAAACCTCAAAAAATGCGATCTGGGAGGACACAGACCAAGACACGGTCATGTCTTAACTTCCCCTAGTCGTGTCTTGATTAAATATCAATTTTTTGCATCACACGACCCAAGCCATGGCCGTGTCTTAGGCTGATCTGTATGTTTCTTAGTCTGGAAGGTCAGAACTCGTCGTTCTCATTCGATTTTGCTCGGTCTTGCCCAATTTCGTTAAAGCATCATGAATTGACCTGAAAACACAAGAGAAGCGATAAAAGAACCAAAACTCATGATAAATGCACAATTTATATTTAAAACACTATAAAGTTACACACTAAAACATGTGTAAATAAGCGTTTATCAGTTATCTCCCGACGGACGACAAACTTTCCCAGAAACAGTTATGTTTTCCTTCACGGTGTTGTTTTTGCAATGAGAGTTGTGAAACTCTTTCTCATTTGTTGGTCACTTTTCAGGTTGGTAAACAACTCTGGCTAGCTATTCCATATTTGTTTGGGGTTTAAGTGAATTGTCATGGGGGATATTTGGTCTTTAATAATGGAGTCCATGTCTGTTAAGTTGAGTTCTCAGTTAAAGGCCTTATGGAATGTCATAGTTGTTAGTGTTGTCTGGATTATATGATCAACACAAAATAACACTATTTTCAAAAATCAAACAGTTTGTCTTTATTACCTGCTACGTCTACTATGGAATTGCATCAAGGAACTAATGTATTCAGAATGAGTACTATGATCGGTATGCAGGACGAGTTATGACTTTTTTAGAATTTAGGAATTGTTAGCCTTCCTAGAACAACTCCCAACATCATCCATGTTGTGTGGCAGCATCCTCTGATCAATTAGGTCAAGGTTAACACGGATGACTTTGCTTTTGGTTCCTCGGGTCCTTCAAGTGTAGGTAAAATGTTTCGAAATACTAGGGGTTTTTCTGTGGGAGCTTTTGCATTTACCACAGGTGAGTCTTTTGCCTTTGTTGCTGAGCTAAAACCTATTATGTTCGCCATTAAAAAAGCTGCTAAATGTGGATGGAATAATATATGGCTTGAGTGTGACTTCTCTTTTGTTGTTCGTATGCTTAAAACAAGATCTACAGAGGTGCCTTAGTGTTTTCATTTAGAGTGGACTGATTGCTTGTGCCATCTCTCTCGTATGACTTTGATTGTATCCCATATTTATAGAGAGGGTAACAGGGTTGCCGATACGATTGCTAATTACGATGCCAAGCATACTGGTTTTCATTAATGGACTATCTTTTTAGATTTTTGTAATGGTTTAGTGTACAATGATTTCTCTTGTAGAGAGTGGTATCGATTTATGTAGCATCTGTTTTCTTTTTATCTTTTATGAGCTATTTGTAGCGACTTTATTTTTACTTTAATGATATTTAGAGCTCGGGAAAGTGATGCAGGTGCTAATTGGGTGCCAACCTAGCTGGAATGCCACGGTGCACCACTGATTCCTCCACCTCCATCCTTTTTATAAAAAAAAAGTTTATCATTTCTATTTGAGCTTTTTCAAAAGTTTAAAGGTTTATTTAAGGTTATTTTTTGTTTTTAAAAGTGTTAGAAAAATGAGTCCACAATGCTAGGTCATAGGTTGAACCCGAACCCAAATTAATGTGTATTAATTAGGGAGGTTATCAATTGGTTTGATATAAACGATTCGATTAGGATTTTGGTTTGGGTTCCTAATTAGTTTAGGAGAAAGACTTTCTAATTAGTTAACATTCCTAATTAGTTTGGAAAGAGACTTGCTGATTAGTCAGAAAGAAAACCTAATCAGCTAGTATAAATACTAGCAAGGTAGGAAACCCTAATAGATAAGTTAAGACTCACAAAGAGAGAAACACTCTCTCCCTCCGTCTCTAGCCGTCGACCTTTTACGCTAATAGAGGAAGAATTCGTTCTTCCTATCAAACAACAAGTAGATCGTTTTGTGGGTTTAGGTTGTAGATACATACCTCATTCCCGACGCTAATATGTTTGTGGTTCGAGCCAACTAGCAATGTGTTGTTTCATATGCATCCGCTCTTGTTCTTCTGTTATGCATATCGAGGTAGAATCTTGATCCATCTATTTAATTATTACTCAAGTGATATAGGCTTCTGGAAGAAAAAATAAATTGACACTTACTCGAGCGATCCTCTCTTTTACTAGAGTTATCAGAGCTTCATATTACTCGAGTAACACTTCTTTTACTTAAGTAACACGTTAATTATTTATTATTATATTATATGCAGATGCTTTCATTGGTATCAGAGCCTAGGTTGTTTTTTTGATTTGTTCATAGAACCTTGCTCATCATGCAACCTAGATGCCAAAAGTATTCTGTTATGTATGAAATTTTGTTATTTTTGTTCACTTCTCAATCAACTTTGTTTTTGTGATTTCAAACCCGCCAATGAACTCAGGACCCTTGAAAACATAAATTGGCCAAAGATCGACGCCATAATCAAATTGAAAGACCATGCATGATAGCCACACACTGGTACTGGATCTGGATGGATTGGGTGATGGCAGATCTTTGTTCTATTTTCATTGATGTGTTGGGGCAATGTGGCGCGATCTGATTCACCCAAGCAATTAACCATAACCAATAAGAGCTCCCCAAGTGTCTTGTTGACCATAAAAGATGAATTTTTCATATGTTGACAAATGGACCATCCCTTTGATCGACACGTGGCGACATAGAAGGGTAGGGCGCGTGCAGAAAAGTTGTGAGCGTGGGCGCGCGTGGCATCTCCCCTTTGACGGCGCGTGCATTTGATTCCGACCACCAATTTTTTGATTTTTGTGCATAAATGAATTTTAGAATTTTTTTTGGATTTTCTAAACTATTTTTCATAATTTTCAAGTTCCAGAAATATTTTTCATGAAATTTTGGGCAATAAAATTATTTGAAAATTGTATAAAATTGAATTTTATGCCAAAAGAAAATTTCTAAAATCTATTTTCGAAATTCTAGTTTTCAAACGTGCAATTATGGTCCATTTAGTAAATCGAGAGAAATTTTTTGATCACGAATAATACATGTGCTTGTATTGCCTAATCTATTTGTAATAGTTACAAGGTTTGAGACATTTGAGTATTCATCGAGATTAAAGGTTGAATGGGAAAAGCCATAATTCACTAAAATGAATGCGAAAATGAGATGTTTCGTGTGAATCCCAAAGTGCAATGTAGTGTTGTCGATTTGTTCAACATATTATTAAGATGCACAATACTAGGTGTATTAGGGATGGTGGTCTTAAGGAAAATAAATAACATGAGTTGGTGAATCAAACTATGAATTCCATGGAGACATGATTGTTGCAATATTTTCATGCAACTCTTAGGGAATTTAGACTGAGAAGGAACTTGAGCAAGATATGTTTTACTTGCACCATAGCCTTGAGAAAATATCACAGTGTGTGATGTATTATTGTTGACATGGTTGTTTATGTGTTGGAATTCTTGACGAGCTAAGGTGATTAACTCAGGAATCCACTCCTGAATATTGGATAGGCTTTCAATATATGTATCATTGGTTATTGAGGTGTGAGTGCCCTAGTTATCTAGCATTATTTCTTTGTAAGGTAAACTGTCCTTTGTTGATTGAGCGTTGAAAAAGTAGTTAATTGTTTCGATTACATGTTAGTTTAATAAATAATTTAGCATTTATTGTTATTTATTTGTTGCAATATTATTTGTTAATTTATTGCCTAGTTATTAAGATGTGTAACTTAATAATTATGATAACCAATATGAGTTAGACATAGTCATGATGATTTTAAAATGAGCCAAACAATCTTGGAGAATTTACTATCCATAAGTTAACTCTAGATTAGTTAATTATCATTTGGAGATGGTGACATAAGCATATTGTTTATTGTTCAATTTGGAGTTTAATAAGAGACTAAGTTAGATTAATTTAGTTGATGGTAAATCAAGTGTATTGTTGCCTTTCCTTGTTTGTATACAACTATATATATATGTGTGCTTTATTATTGTCCTTGTTGTGCAATAATTACAAATGCTTCCAAAGTCGATTGATGCTTGAGCTAGACAAAGACATTAAGCTTATGTGAAAACAATCGAAAATTTTGGAATGTGTATTCCAATGTACACGAAAAGAGCTAGGAGCTCCTAACTCCTTGAATTTTGGTTGTAGCCAAATTTGAGAAGGTGATAAATACTCAACGTAATTTGGATCGAAAAGTCTAAGTGACGTGGAACATGAGGACTCCACTCAATGTATCATTGATGTTTAGTATAATGAATGATGTAATCATAAAGCAGTTGCGCAAGTATCAAATGTAGTAGATCTTTGGATTGCGGTCTTCGACCACCAAGATTGATACTTACTTAAAGCATCTTGATCAAAAGGCTTTGGGCCTATACGATTTATAAGCTTATTACCATCAGTCATTGATTGACCATGGTGCACAAGGTTCAAAGGTTTTTTCGATTCCTTGTCAAGTAATTATGAGCATATTGAATTGCACCTAACCCACGTCTATCTCAAGTGTGAGAAAGTAAAGGATTTTACAATGTGATTTGTCAACCTTGATAAGACCACTTAGTAGTGATTAGCTCTGTTGGAATTCGTAACTAAGTTTATGACATTCATAAGCATACATACTAGTGGAAACAACAAAAATTTTACATCTAGAATTTCACCAAGGATCCATGCATATCGACATACACGAGTAGGGTTAGCATATTTTACCTTAAAATCGAATGCTAGAGCGTATGACTGAATGAAGTTTTGGTGTAACTTTTAGTATGAAACTCGAAACTCTTCCTCTCATGTTGCCTTTGTGTAAACATGTCTAAAGGTATCTATACAAACGAACTCACTTGAAATGGCAATGTGTACTAGCACAAAGAATCTCTATTCTTTCTTACACAAATACTGATTTTCTCTCTTTTTGGTGGCACACACTAATTTGGCCTTGAGCCTTCGGAAAGGATGTGAAATTCAGCCTTGATATTTATAGAGGAATAGAAACCCTAATATGTCTAATAGCAGCCAAATTTCCCCTTGCCATACAAGGATAAGATCTCATAATCCAATTAGGAGTGTGCAAGCCGAATGCACAAGAAACCCTAGCCGAATTTTTCCCTTGTCCCACAAAGAAAATTGATTCCTAATTAAGAATTGGTGTAGCCGAAATCCTTAATTAGTTTAGGGTTAGGATTCCTTGTCACAAAAGCGGTAGAAGTCCTTTTAAGATCAGGTGTCCTTAATCAAGTAGATTAAGTAAGACTTAGTCAACATTTGACCTAGTCAAACTTTAATCCTTTTATGTGTATGCCAAATTTTAGAGTCTTCATTAATGTTATTGGACTTTTAATTATTTGATAGATTATCACTAATTAAATCACCCCCTTATTAATCTACATGGGCCCAAATTATGTCACACATAATTTATACCCAAAACATTATAAAAGGTAATTAATATTAAAAGCTCATTACATTAATGAATAATATCTCATATTATTTTATGACCTAAATCATAAAGCCCTAAATTATTAATGATTAATCAAATTAATCATCTTAATAATTTAATTACCATGAGAGAGAATATTTGTGAACCAATCCAAATCGTTCTTATGTGTGACCCAATAGGCCCACTCGAAATTGACAATAGGTCTTTTCCCAAAACTTGGGTCCAAAGTCCATAAGCGGTATCTAGTAATACATTATGGCAATCCAAAATCAATTGGTATTCGATTATTCGAGTTAACGTTTCACAGTTTGATATTTAGTCCTTTTGTCACACGATATCTCTATTAAGCATAATGCATTGTTACATGTAAACTCTTTCATCAATTCATTTGAGTATGCATACATTCCATCAATCCTACTCATACCTAAAGATATCACTCTTCATAAGAAGAAAAAATTCATCACTCTCATTATCACTCCTTTACAAGATTCATGACATATCCAATCATAGCCTTTATTGTTACCCTGTTACGGTTAACATTTGACTAAGTCAAAACATGCAATTCCTCATGTAGGAGTTGATAGTGAGTTTCAGTCAGAGGACTCAAACATCACCACTGTATGAAAGCAACTTGTGACATAGATCCATGAAGTGCTTTCATAGTGGGCCAGTCTAATATATGTTCTCTAACATATATCTATGTTCTAAGTGAAATCTCATATCCATAATCAATAAAACATGATTATCAACTTAGCAACATACCAATCTTGGTTTGTTATCATTCCCATTATAACAATCTATTAAGAAAATTTAGAATAGTATTCTTTTTACCTCATGATTTAACTACCAATCATACTTGATGACATAAGGAAGAATAAACTATTCATGGAGGTTTTATCTTCATAAAACATATAATATTTCATAGATATGAAATGAAATGCCTCTTTATTAATTGATAAATTAAATGACAATGCACGTAAATGATTGGACTAGGGCACTGAAACTAACAAGCTCAACATAAAGAGGCTTATGGAAATGTCTAATTGCATTGGATATGCTTCCAAAGGACACTATAGACACTTCCAAGATGAGGACAAGGAATGAGCTTAAGAACTCGAAGTTCTTAAGAATTGAAAGACTAGACATAAGTTGTGTGAAGTCCTTGAACATGAATTATACAAACATTTCATTAAGAGAAATATTTTGACTACCAAAGGATTACACCTTTGAAGATACACTGTTGAAACTCATGCAAGTAAAGTGTGTATCTTGTTCTACATTCTTTTTTGAAATTTATCTTTTGTAGATGGTTAGTTCAAGGATATGGGCTCACATAATGAAGAATTGAAAAGTCTTCATTGATTCCTTTAATTTCTAACATAAACTATATGGATATTGAGGAGTGTCATGAAAAGTGGGAGCAATTAGAATCTGGCATTTGCAAAATCAGTCTTACCCTATTGAAGCTTGACTTCAATTTGTCTTTATACTAGTCTGACACAATTTAGTCTTGTGCAAAGATAACAACATCGCATGATTATGTTTGAGAATGGACTACCAACAATTCTGATATGGTTTATAGTTGTGGATTAGATTCCAAACTATTCGAGACAACCTAGTTTCCGTCTTCTACTGCTTCATGTGATCTTAGTTGACAATGTGAAGTCATTGCATACAACTCTAACCATATTAGCCTAAGTCGAATAGTTCAATTAGCTAAGGTTAGAGTATTAGGAAATTTATGCAAAGTTAAGTTACCTAACTATATGCAATACTGAAGTTGAAATACTACTCACAAAACCAATCGTGAAGCCATATTTCCATTGTAGTCCATTTTGGATTGAGTTGTCAAATGGTGAATGTGAGGGCTAGGCATTGGGCCTATATATTTTCATCACATTGCATATGATTGACATATGAATAATCGTATCCCTTTGGATTTCTCCTAAATGAGGAGTATTCGATTACTTCTTATGATTTGTACATCAAGTTGAGACTTGATCAAATACTTGAGGAACAACCAATATCATGAATATATTTAATTCAAATCCAAGTATAGAGTGATGAAAAGGAGAAATGAACAAGAGTTGTTAAATCCCAGAGCTCTGTAACAAACGTGTACTAGAGAAGAGAAGTTGATCTTCTTGGTTTGGTTAGATGCGAGATGGCTAAAGACATCTTGTTCTAAACCATATGTTGGAATTCATAACTAGTAATATGACATTCAAAAAAATATGACGCAGTGGAAACAAAAATGTTTTAACCTAAAATTCCTCCAATGATCCATGTACATCAACATACACGGTTAGAGTTAGTGTTTCTACCTTAAAAGCGATGCTGGAATGTATGGTCGAATGGAGTGTTGGTGTTGCTTTTAGTACAATGTAAAGATTCGGTCCCAAATAGAATGACACTCCAATAGGGGGTTAATTGTAGTTTCAAAAACTTTGTTGAAAATATTTTGCAAACTAAAATAAATAACAAATGTCTTTTCATACCAATATCAAATTTAAATGTGGAAGCTCTAAAAACATCAATTCACACTCTCAATAATATAAATCAAACATAAAATAAAGAGAGAAAGGGAGGGAGAAATCAAAGCCCAATATTTATAGTGGTACCATCTTTGACCTATGTCCACTCATTGAGATCCACTCAAGAATTTCAATCCACTATCTCCTCCCTTGAGGGTGGTGGGAAACCATTTACAACACTTATTTTTGTGGAATCAACAAGCAAACTGTTACACCTTGTTTATGAAGACTCAACAAAAAAAAACCGAATCCCTAGTTTTTGCGGGCTCAACTAGAAAATCGAAACCACTAGTTTTTGCAGGATGATATATCCTAAAATTACACATTTATTCAAACAAGAATTAATTCATTTTAGCCTATGATTGAGTGTTTAATGTCATATTTACACACTTTTCATGTTTTTTTTAGGTTGGGAATGAATTGGAATAATTGGAAATGGAAGTATGAAAAGACACGAAAAACTGATAAAAAATGATTGATCACGACCATGGTGGCCTGGCCACGGCCTGCACCAGGGTCGTGGTCTAGCCCATGGTGAGGAGAAAAAGGACGTGTTCCTGGAAGAGACGGCCCAGGCCCTTATAAACGGGCGTGGCTTTGGGCGTGGTGCACCACAGCTGTGGCACCGCCCGTGGCCGACCTGAATGGGTTGAAAAGTCAATGTCGGCAAAGCTTATGTTTTGTGGACAAAAGGCATACACTTGGGGTATTTTTTGCAACACATTTTCTTTGGTTTGGACACATGTGAAGGGGTATAAATATCCCCTCTTAACCACATATCTTACATCTTTTCATTCATTGAAACAACACATTTTTTTCTTTCTTTCTTTCTTTCTTCCTTTTTCTTTAGAACGCATAGTTAGGGTTTATGAAGGAGAAGGAGATTGGGCTTGAAGATTGGAGATTTCTCTCGAAGGGTACCTAGAGAGGCGTCTCTACATCTGTTTTATCTCTTCTCTCTTCATATTTTGTATTGCTTACCATGGTTTATGTTGAGCTTTATTGTCTTATTTTCTTGAACATAAACATGATAGCTTGAATACTTTGTTAGGGCTAAGAGATGTAGACTCTTGATGATGATTTACTATATTTATGAATGAGATTATTGTTCTCCATTGCAATATTTGTAGTTTTTATATTTGTGCTTGAATGATATATGTGTAGAGATTTTAGATTTGATGATTGAGCAACGAAAAAGGAAAGAAACCAATTGAGCAAGAGCCCAAACATGATAAGAAGTAAAGGGAAACCAAGGTGCAAACCAAGGGCATCTTATTTCATCCAAAAGATGAGATAAAGCCCTATGTTCCTCCTATTCTATTTCCACAACGTTTGAAAGCTCAAAAGGTGGATGACAATTTCCTAAAGTTTTGGGAATTGTTTAAGAAGCTTTAAATGAACATTCCATTTATTGAGGCTATTGTGCATAAGCCTCACTATGCTAAATTCCTAAAGGAAATTGTCTCCAATAAGAAGAAATTAGAGGAGTATGCCATAGTTGCTTTGACCAAGGAGTGCAATCTCATAATTCAAAACAAGCTTCCTCAAAAGCTTAAGTATTAGGGAAGCATTACCATTCCATGCGCCATTGGTAATGTGGCTATGCAAAAATCATTGTGTGATTTGGGACTCGGGGTCAACTTGATGCCTTCTTCCATTTTCAAAATCTCGGGAATGGTGAATTGGTGACAAAAATAATTTCACTTCAACTTGCTGACCACTCCATCAAACACCCTTTGGGGGTCGTGGAAAACGTCCTGGTAAAGGTTGGTAGTTTTATTTTCCTGTCGATTTGTATGTGGTTGAAATGGATAATGCTTTTGAACCCCCTTTCAACTAGGCATCTTAGCAACTGGGGGAGCGTTAATTGTTATTGGTAGGAGAAAATTAACATTTATAGTTGGGAGTGAAACTCAAGAATTTAATATCTCTAGTAATCCAAATATGCTTTAAATGATGAATGTGCTGATGATGCTAAAGCCATTAAACATTGTTGCATGTTGGACATTAACCCTCCACTAAAACCGTCGAGTGTTAAGGAGTGCCAAAGTGAACCCAATGAAAAAACGAGGGAACCACTCTTAGAGTGCAATCAAGGAAAGAAACCAAATGCAAAGAAAACAAATGATTTTAACAGGGTTTTGAGCGTTGAAGAGAAAACTCAAAAAGAATGTGAGGATTTTTCCAACAAAAGTCACATTCTTTGGAACCCCAAAATTGCATGTTGTGGACCATTTTTTATTTCAAACATTCATTCATGTGGTGCAATAGACATTATGCTTAATGATCATAAACGACTCAAAGTCCATGCTAAGAGATTGAAATCATACATGGCATCCACCACAAGGACTATTTGGCGGCCCAAATAGATCCAAATCATACCTTCAAAATGACGTTAAATTAATTTTTTTTGTGTTCGAAATGACGCAAAACTAATTTTTGGCCGAAAAGACGTTAAACTAATTTTTTTCCACAATGACGTTAAACTTTGCATTTAAATTTCATTGTTTTGCTTTTTTATTTTGAGATTGGTTAAGAGGAGTATAGCACATTTACATGTTTATACATATGCACTTGTGGCAACTAACTTTTTTGCCTGAATGCCTAAAAGTGAAGCTATTCATCTAGAGGAAGAGCAAATGCAAACAAGGAAAAAAATAGAGAAGCATTCTAAACCTTATCTCTTTTACTTTTGTGCTTAATGTTGAAATTGAACTTGTCCTTTTCGTTCTTGATTATGTTAATGTTGATCTGGACTTACTTTGTCGAACATTGGGGACAATGTTCAAAATAAGTGTGGGGGAGGGGTTTAGAATGTTTGTTGAATTTGCTAAAAAATTCTTAGAATCTTTAAAAAAATTTCTTGGATTGTGCCGAATTTTTGTTTAGAATGTGGACACTTGAGAAGATTGAAAATTGGATTGAATTGGTTCGAAAGAATCTTGTAGCATTTAAGTGTGCTTTTAACATGATCGATTGAAGAATGTATGTTATTTGTTGGTTATTTGAATATAAATTTGGCATTTTTAGGTTGTAAGGTCGAAAGTTCATTTATCAACAACTTTAGTTTATTAGTGGTGGCATAATAAAAAGTTTGCAAACTCTTTGCTAAAATGGTTGTGCTAAATTGATTAAATTTAACAATTTAGAGTTGGCTTGGCTTAATTAATGTTGTGAAAACACTTATATGTTGTGCTTAAATGATTAAATTTCACTTTTGACGGTGAACCTAAACAAGGATAAGCGCATGGGGTCCCACCCTCGAGGTTGAACAGACGTACATCTGATATATAAACCTTGGGGAGATGTAAACCTTGGGGATTGACGAATAACATTGGTTGTTCTCTTGACCATTTTATTTGGATACTTGAATGATATAAGAATGCTTTAATCTTTCTGATTCAAATTTATATTCTTGCCCTGAGTTTGAAATTGGTTTGCTTGGGGACAAGTAAACAAGTAAGTGTGAGGGAGTTTGATATATCCTAAAATTACACATTAATTCAAGCAAGAATTAATTTATTTTCAGCCTATGATTGAATGTTTAATGTCATATTTACACACTTTTTGTGTTTTATTTAGTTTAGGAAAGAATTGGAAATGAAAGAGAGAAAAAGGCACGCAAAATGGATAAAAAATGGTTGACCACGGCCTACACCACAACCGTGGTCCAGCAGGTGGTGAGGAACAAAAGGACGCATTATGGGCAGAGAAGGCCCACGCCCATGTAAAATGGAGTGGCTTTGGGCGTGGTTGCGTCACGGCCGTGGCGCCGCCCGTGGCAGATCTAAATGGATTAAAAAGTCAATGTCGACAAAGCTTTTTTTTTTGGACGAAAGGCATAAACTTGGGGAATTTTGGCAACACATTTTCTAGGGTTTGGACACATGTGAAGGGGTATTGTAGAGCCAATAACCATACTAGAAGGGCGTTGAATAGTGTGGTATGAGTAGCTTTGAATTTTCTTCCAAAGTAAATTGCAAGTATGTAAGAACACCTAGAATTTATAGTGGTTTGGCCAACTTGATGCCTACATCCACTCCCTAAATATCACCACTTAGGATTTCCACTAACAATCTTCACAGAGATTACAAATTCACTTTCTAACCAAGTGATAACTCTTAAAACTTTCTTAATTCCAGTTCAAGAATAAAAACCACCCTAAGGATCTACCCTTGACCCTTCTCACAATCACTCTTACAAAGATGATTAACTAACACTCACCACAATGATTAAACCAGTGATACAAGTTGTGATAATACACAATTCAAAAACAAAGAACTTGTATCAATGAAATAAGCAAAATGAAGACTTAAATGCTTAGATGTTGTAGAAAAGAATGCTCAAGAGTTGTCCAACCCTTTTACTGAAGTCCCATGGAGTATTTATATCCTTCCAAGCTTAAGTATTCATTACGAGATAGAATTTAGTCGTTGAGAGATGAAACAGAAATTATGATTCAAATGACATCAACAGGTACAATGTGCATAGACTAGCATGCAACGTGCGTTGTATATGTGCCATAAGAATGCTGCGTGATTTGTTCCTCTTCTGTGTGTCTTGTACAAAGCTTGATAGCCACTGCCTCAAATGTCACTTAGAGTAACGTGACTTGCATCTTTACAATGCGCTTTGTATTTGTATTAATAGCAGTCACCTAGAAATTTGTAGATCACAATGAGACTTGCAAATGTGCAATATGTTTTGATCAAGCCTTAGCGTGCGTTGATCTTAACCACTTCAAACCTCTACGTGCACTGTCGATCTTTAAAAATCATGTCTTTGCTTCTTCACATGACACTGTACCATCTGTTAGAGAATTTTAGATTTTGAATCCCGAGGCGCCAACTTGTCAGATGCTGGCATCACCCTCGTCAACGTGACTTGTAAGCCTTGCAACATGCGTTGATGTCTTCCTTCAAAGGTGACTCCTTTACTCATCAACATGACTTGTAAGTGATTTAAACATCGAATGGTGTTGCCTTGCAAGTCTACTTTAGGTATGGCGCATATCCCGTCAACGTGACTTGCATATCTCACAACGTGACTTGTATGCTTGTACAATCAATTCAGAGAGTTCATCATTCACATAACGTGACTTGCATATCTCACAATGTGACTTTTTCGCTTTTCCAATCAATCCAAAGAGTTTATCATTCTCATAACATAATTTGGACCAAGTGCAACTCACCTTGTATGATTCAGAATCATTATGTTTCCTGAGTAGTATCATTTACGTGACTTGTGATACTTCTGGAAAAACCAAGAATTCCTTGAATAGGATCAACGTGACTTGCTTCCTGTAGAGCATGCATTGATCATACTACAACGTGCCTAAAAGCATGTACAACATGCCTTGCTTAACTTTTTCACATGTTGTGTTAAAATCATCAAAACTTAGAAGGAATTATCATGTTAACCAAACTTGGTTCAACATTATGCCCCTTTTTGATGATGAAAAAAACATGAAGAGAGTTTGCACTCCCCTCAATCAATGCACCTTTTTATCATTAAACTTTCTAGAAATTCATTTATCAGTGGTTTTTAAGCCTTCGTCACTTTGGTTAGCTCAAGTACAAAATTTAGCACATACATCAAACTCTTTAACCAATTTTCTCTCCCTTTTTGTCGACAATAAAAAAGAAAGTATAACAACATAATTATTTGACACAAATTGGTTAAGATAAAATGTATTAATTATAAAATCCTTAAGTACAATAATCTAAAAAAGGATACATGATGCAAGTGGATGCATGAAAATGTGGATATGTGCTTATGAAGTTCACTGTAGTGGTTTGAAAGGAACAATGGCCTTGTCACTGAACTCCACTCTCTCTGAGAAGTCTTGGTCATCATGGAAGACAAGTCAGGTCTTTAGGTATTAGGTTTGTTCATGATTGGGACTAGTGCAAGTGGGAGATTATTAGTTTTAGTGCCCTAGTCCAGTCATGATATACATTGTCATTTGATTTATCATTTAGTAAAGAGGCATTTCATTTCATATACTTGAAATATTGTATGTTTTATGAAGATAAAACCTCCATGAATAGTTTATTCTTCCTTGTGTCATCAAATACGACTTGATAGTAAAACCCTAAGGTAATACGAATACTATTCTAAACGTCCTAATCGATCATTATCATGGGAATGATGATGAATGAAGATTAGTATGTTGCTAAGTGGATAATCATGTTTTACTGATTATGGATATGAGATATCAACTTAGAACATAGATATATGTTAGGGAACATATATTGCACTGACTGGCTATGAAAGCACTTTATGGATTGTTGTCACAATGTAGCTTTCATACAGTAGTGATGTTTGAGTCCTCTGACTGAAACTCACTATTGATTCCTACATGAGGAATTGCATGTTTTGACTTAGTCAAATGTTATCTGTAACAGGGTAACAATAAAGGCTATGATTGGATATGTCATTAATCATGTAGATGAGTGATAGTGAAAGTGATGGATTTGTTCCTCTTTTGAAGAGTAATATCTCTTGGCCACTTGATGAGTGGGATTGATGGAATGTATGCATACTCGAATGAATTAATAAAGGGGTTTATCAATGTCATTTGTTATATCAATCTACTTGATATCAAGAAACATGCTAAGCAATATAAGGTTGACATGTAACCATGTCTTATGCTTAGATAAGATATCGTGTGACAAAAGGACTAAATATCAAACTGTGACAGGTTAACTCATATTACCGATACCATTTGATTTTGGATTGCCATAATGTATTACTAGATATCGCTTATGAACTTTGGGCCCAATTTTTGGGACAAGGCCTATTGCCATTTTCGAGTGGACCTATTGGGTCACACACAAGAATTAATTGAATTGGTTCACAAATATTCTCTCATGGTAATTAAATTATTAAGATAATTAATTTGATTAATTATTAATAATTTAGGGTTTTGTGATTTATGTCATAAATATAATATGAGATATTATCCATTAATGTAATGGACTTTTAATATAAATCACTTATTAATGAGTTAAAGATGTTTGTGCTTATTCTTATGTGTGACATAATTATTCGGCCCATATGTATTATTAAATGAGTGATTTATTTAATGATAATATATCACGTAATTAAAAGTTCAGTGACATTAAATAACCCAATGTGAAATTTGGCTCTCTTCCTATTTTATAGGAAAATTTTTGCACACCCCTATTTTATACGAGAAATTTGGCTAGCCCTAGTTTATGTTAATTAGGACTC
>CAODLS011834264.1:0-13153 GCA_948243855.1 Flueggea neowawraea | reverse complement strand
GATTGATTACAAAATATTCTCTCTTAGTGATGAACGAATTATTAAGATGGTTAATTTGATTAATCAATAATAATTAGGGGTTTTATGATTTATGTGTTAAATAAGATTTAATACATAGTCCATTAATGTAATGGGTTTTTTCAATAATATGAATCACAAATTATTATGGGTATATTATTATGTGTGACATAATAAATTCAGCCCATATGTTTTAATAAGAGAGTGATTTATTTAATGATAGTGTATCATGAAATTAAAAGCCCAATAAAATTAGAAAAATCCTTAAAAATTTGGAATATATCACACTCCTATTTTTTAGGAGTCTTTATTCTTGTATGACAAGGATAGGAAATTCAACACACTCCTATTTTTTAGGGATCACAATCCTTGTATGACAAGGAATGGAATTTGGCACACATATGCACATCTAATTAGGAGTTTTATTATTGTATGACAAGGAAACCCTAATTAGGATGTAGCTTAATATGATTTGGAACGAATTTGGTCCTCTTCTTTTACTAAAGGAGAAAACCAAAACCTAGTGTGACTAGGAATGAATTCGGCTCTCTTTTTGCACAAAGGGGAAAACAGAATCCTAATAGGGCAAGGAGAAGGGGAATTTCAGTTTCAATGTGCTGCCTATCTAGGTCATCTCATATGCCTATAAATAGGCTTGAACCCCTTGCCAATTATTCATCCCTTGGCCGAACTAGTGTGCCACAATTCAAAGAGAGAAAATAATTTTGTGAGCTTTAGAATAGTGATTCTAAAAGGTGCTAGTACACTGCAATCATTCCAAGGTAAGTTCGTTCGTGTGGATACCTCTAGCCACATTCGCGGAAAAACAACGTGATTCCACAAAGGTGATTCGGGTTCTTGGTGCTAATAGCTACACCAACGTTTCATACAACCGATCGATCGAGCCTTAGTGAAAGGTAAATCTTCCGACCTTAATTATATATGTTGATATGCATGGGTCCTTGGGGGAATTCAAGGCATTAAATTTTTGTTATATCCGCTGTCATGAATGTATATGAATGTCATATTTGAGCCGTGAATTTCAACACTTAAGCACATTGGCAATCTAGAATCATGGGGCATTTAGAAATGATGGTTAGCTTTTGTGATTGCATAATTGGATGCACTAAAAATAGATACAATGCCTAAAAAATAGTTGAGAAAAGCAAACATACAAGGGGTTACAAAATACTTGTTGACTACATAAAATAAAGGAAAATTAATTTTTAAGTCCCTGAGGTTTGTCCTAATTAATAGGTCAATCCTCGAGTTTTTTTTGCGAAAGCAAATTCGTCCTTCACATGCGTTTTTTAGCTGACGGAATTAACAAAAATGAAAGTTTACAGAAATGTCTTCCCTTAAATTCTAAAACCACACCCATTCCTTTCGATACCTTCTCTCTATCTTCTCTCTCTCCCACGTCTTTCTTCCACCTCTCTCTCTCTCCCAGCCTTACACTCTTTCCCTCTAACGACTTGTTCTCCGACGTCTTGAAACCCCAATTCTCATGCTCCGGTTTCAGGTTTTCATGCTCCGGTTCAAGAAACCAAAATCCGCCACCAAGTTTTGGGTTTTCATGCTCCGATTTAAGAAACCCAAACCCGACCCGGATGCTTATGGGTCGAAATACGGAAAGGATGAAGCCACAGTTGGGTGTCTTTGTTTACTAGAGAGAACAGTAAAAACACCAAAACGACATCACCGCCATCATCATCTCAGAAGTTCCAGTGGTGTAATCCTCCCAAACCCAGAACCCAGGATGTTTGATGCTTTCTAAAATGCTTCGAAAGAAAGATCTTGATGTGGTGGGTGTGGTGGCCTGGAAGCATTCAGGCCAGGTTTGGATTTCTTATCTGATGCTTTCTAAAATGCTCGACAACCAATGTTTTTTCATTTTTTGGTTTGGGAGTTTCATCGAGCAGGTGATGGGTGTGGTGGACTGGAAGCAAAGTCGGGTCAAGTGCTCGTCGTTGGTGGTGAAATGTTCCTGGATTGATTTTGCTTTCGAATGTTTTTGGTGGAATGTTTTTGGAATGAAAATAATGGTTTTTTCTTTGTTGCTGTTCTTCGGGTTCTTCACTGGGATTTTGATTTGGGTTAGTTCAGGATTTGAGATGCTATTCTTGTTTATTTGAGTTTTCTATTTTGGTTTCTTGACACGGTTGTTCTTGTTGAGATGATGTTCTTGTTCTTGTCCTTTGTGGTGGTGAAATGCTTCTAGATTAATTTTGTTTTCTATTTTGATTTACAGTTCATCTTCTTTTGTATAGAACATGAAGTCGTAATGCTACGTTTTTTGATACTTCTTTAAAGAACTTCAAAAATTTTTACTTCAATCCTTGGTAGTGGTGAAATGTTTCTGGATTGATTTTGGTTTCTATTTTGATTTATAGGTCATCATCTTCTTTTGCACAGAATGCCATGTTTTCTGTTCTGAGAACTAAGCAAAGGAAGGAAAATCACTGTTAAAAAAGAATTAGGGTAATTTTGTCTTTAAATTTTCATTTAAAATGAACAACGTGATACGTCAGCAATTTACTAACAGATCAATAATAGACTATTAACAGAAATACTTAAATGCAACTGGTTTTAAACCTCAAAGATGTATATGTAATATTTTAAAAATATGAAGACTGATATACTAATTATAACAAACCTAAGATACTCAAAAATTAATTTTCCTAACGTAAATGTACAACCTAAAGGTGTTCTTGAATAGCTTAAAAAGTTATCGCGTATTGCTAGTAAAATCTCATCATCACAGCCTGTGATTTCTTGTAAGCTTGTTTTCATTGTTGAATTAGAGGATGAACCTGGTATGACAGTGATATTATGGGAAGGTATTGAGATGTTAGTGATTTGATGTAACAATGTTCAAATGCACCAAAATAACTAGTAATTTGAGTTTAATGCCCTCTAAATTGTAGATACATTTTTAATGATTAATTGGTATTTTACTCTTTGTGATTTCAATTGTAAGTATAAGTGATTTTTATTTTAATTATAATTATGGGTAATTTTAATGATTGTATACTGAATCACAACGAAAGATGCAAAAGAAGCAAGTTTCTTAGTTTGAGAGAATAAGCTATGGAATCTTTGACACATCCATGACTGTTACTTGTTGTTAATGTCCAAGTTTACTTAGTTAACTAAAAATTCTATGTTTTTTTTGGTGTGATTATCAAACAATTAGACAATTTTAGTTCAATGATTCATTAGCAATGTTTAAGTTTAAAATTGAACCATTTATATTATCAGACAATCAAATACTTTTGCTTGTTGGGTTGGTAAAGTTAATAAGGTTTTATATTTAAATGATTATTTATTCACTGTAAAAGAAAACGATAGTTTATATATTAAAATGTCTTTTTTTTTCATTTGGACAAGTATTAGTTCAATAAAATATATTTCATATAGTTTGTTGAGCTCATATATCATTTAATATGTTTTGACGATGATAAATAATGATAAATAATAATTAAGTGAAGCTAGATTTAATTGCATATTTGATATAAGTTAAAGTAGGTTGATTAGAATTAAATGATTCATGAGTTTAGTGTGATTTTTTAAGTGAAATATGAATTTGATGTTCGTTGATCTTTGATTGAGTATAAGTGTTCAAGTGTTTACTTAATTTTAATGACCAAAAAATAAATAAGAAATTAGAAAAATTACTTAAAATTAAATTGGCCAAAGAAAATGAATTGGGCTAAATTAGCATTAGTAATATACTTTAATGAATTGATATGACCATTTATGAGGGTTGAAATAGCAACCATCAAAAAGTCAAAAATCTCAAGAAAAGTCCAACAAAAATTAGTTCGGGTAGACATGTAAAATTTGAACTAGAACCGGCAAATCGAATCGGAACTGGACTGGTTAAAACCGAAACTAGAACAGACAGACCAAAACCGGAGGGTTGCGGTTTAGGTTCTGGTTTCATTCCTCTAGAAATCGTCGAACCGGCATTTCCCTTTTTTTTTTTCAACTCTATAAATATCTCTATCCTATTCGTACCAATTTCATATTATTTCTTCTCTCTCAAAAATTTATTTTGCTCTAAATTGCTCTTATTAATTATTTATATATTTTATTATTACAATTACGTTTTCTATATTTCTGAAAGTTATTTTTTGCAATTACATTTTCAAATTCCTTCTACTTTTTACTATAGTTTAATTTAGTTATTTTGTTATTTCATTAAATTTAATAAAATTTAATGAGTTTTTTTTAATTTTGTTTAAAATTATGTAATGTAATTACTAGTAGAATAATTATTTTGTTTGAAAATTATTAAAAACAATCTTTGGAATACAATGTATTATTGGTACTATAATTAATTATTGAATATAACAAAATTTACAAACCGAAAAAAATTAACGGGATAAAATAGCGGATTAAAAATAAAATTAAAAAAAAAAGAGGGAACCGAACCGAAACCGAAACCGATGGTTGAACCACTTAACACCGATCAAAACCAGAACCGGAATTGGACCAAACCGTAGAAACCACGGTTTGGTTCCGGTTCCAGTTCTGGTTCCTTCATTCCAGAAATTGGACTCTTCGGTTCCTAAATCGGAACCGGCGGTTTCCAAATCGGCAACAAGTCTAGGTTTGGGTAGAGAAGTTTGGTGCAAGATTCTAATGGCAATTTAGTTAAAAAAGTAGCACTAAATATGTTGGGGTTAGAAGTTCTATTGAAATTTCTACAATAAAAAACAACTAACATTGGCATCTTTAATTCAAAAACTTTCAACGGTCAAAAAATCACCTCCAACGGCTAGAAACTTTTTACAAAGGTGAAGGAGACATCTTTGGTTATAAATAGGCCTCAACAAGCTAAAAGAAAGCATACGAATTGAGTTTTGTTTGCTTACATCTTTCTAGGGTCAATCTTGTTATTTTACTTAGCTTGATCTAGTTTCTTTCATAAAGCGTATTTTTGCAATTTGTTTTGAGAGAGTGTTGCATACATATTCTTGTAAAATTATTCAGTGTTTGTAAGGTTGCCTAACACCTATGAAGTTAGGAATTTGTAAACATTTTCAAACGCCCTTGAAGCTTGAAGTGTAAGAGGGTACTTGCCATTTGGAAATAAGTTGGTGTACTATTTTCAAAGAGAAAGTGAAGAAAAATCTCAAATTGATAATTGGGGAGTGAGTGTAGACTTGTTAAGCCAAATCACTATAAATCTCGGGTTTGATTCTCTCTTACTCTACTCCTTATTTTACTTTGCTGCTATTTATATTGAAAAGTTAAGTTCTTTATTTTGTTACTATTTTTTCTGAAGAAAAAGCTTTATAAAATCTAACTAATTTTTGAAAAATCAATTGACCCCCTCTTAGTTTGCTATTTGGACTAACAATTGGTAAGCTTGTGCTCTTACAAATTAGGATTAAACTCCTAAGTACTAAAGATCCAAACGAAAAACTCAAAATCGATTGCTAATTAAGAAAATCTTGCTATTAATCGTGCTTTATATTTTGAAGGAAAAACTACTTGTGTTGGAAGGCGAGAATGATGATGTTTTTGAATTTTTAAAGCATTGATTGTGGAGAACTATTTTACGAGGACCTTCCAAAGCTCAAAAATAAGTAAATGTTGTGCTTGTGGACAAGAGTGGAATGAATACGACAAAGGACTTGAGTCATTCAATCGCAAAGTGATTCACATTGATTATTGTAGCCATCAACAAATTATCAAGGCACCAAATGTCTCATGAAATATGACACACCACTTAAAGCTACATATAAAGGAACAAGTCAAGTCAAAGAAAACAAAAATAGCCTATTTGTTCATCATTATGAACTTTTCAAAATGAAGTTTTATGAATCCATTCAAGAAATGTTCGATCATTTCAAGGCATCATCAACAATCTTAAAGTGTTGGGAAAAACTTACACGCAGTCTAAGCATGTAAGAAAAATCCTAAGATCACTCTCAAAGAGTTGGTCTCCCACCAAAATCGCCATACAAGAAGCCAAAAACCTATCGACTCTACCATTGGAGGATCTCATGGGTTCTGACTTGAATCATGAAATATCCATAAAAGAAAAATAAGAAGAAGAGTATGCCAAAAAAAGAAGAAATCCATAGCTTTGAAAGCTTCGGCCTCTCAAGAAGATGATGAGAGTGAGGATGGAGAAAATGATGAAATCGTTATGCTCACTAAGAATTTCAACAAATTTCTCAAGAAAGAGAAGAAATTCAAGAAGCCTTTCAAGAAGGATTATTTAAAAAACAACTCAAAGAAGAAGGAGATGAAATCATTTGTTTTGAATGTAGGAAACCCATACACATGAAGAATGATTGTCCTCTCCTAAAGAAAAGGAATAAGAAGATGAAGAATATACCAATAGTAGCAACTTGGAGTGAAAGTGAAGCAAGTTCAAATAAGGAAGAAGAGGCGAATGAGGTAGCCAACCTTTGCTTCATGGCTTTGGAAGACAAAAACGAAAATGAAGAGCAAGAAGACAAGGTAAGTGAGCCTTACTCTTATGATGAATTATATGATGCTTTTGAATCTCTACATGGTGAATTTAAAAAATTAGGAATAAAAAACAGGGTCTTAAAAAGATGATACGTGTTCTTAAAAACAAGCTAGATCACATGCAAGAAGATAATGATAGGCTAAGGAAAGAGAACATAAGTTCAAACTATGATCTTCAAAAGAGCAAAGATTTGATTAAAGAATTAAAAAATGAAAGTGTGGAGAAACTAACTAAAGCTTCTTGCATGTTAAGTCAATATAAAGACAATTTGGATAGAATACTGAGTAGTCAAAGATGCCCTCTTTGAAGAAGGGATCTTGGTTTTGATTTGAATAATAAGAATAAAACTAATAAGACAATGTTTGTTAAAGCATGTCCTACACAATCTTTTCCTTCTTGCAATTATTGTGGAAATGTTGGACATATTTTATTTACATGTCAACTTAGTAGAAATATTAACATAAAGCAAATTTGGATTCTTAAAGGGACCATCTTATCAAATTTGGTAAGGACTAGCAAAAAAGGACCCAAACAAAGATGGGTACCAAAATCAAACATTTAATTAATTTTTTAGGTATGCTTGAAGGTGAAGAAATTCCCAAATACATTGTATCTAGATAAGCGGTTGCTCAAAACATATGACTAGAGACAAATCTCAATTTGCTGAAATTGAAATGAAGGAAGGTAGACTTGTCACATTTGGGGACAATGCCAAAGGAAAAATTATTGGTAAGGGTAAGATTGATAAGACTTTTGTTTGTAAATTCTACGTACATTTTGATGATTAATAAAACAAGTAGTTTAAGTTAAGCACGTAATTACTATGTTACACATATAATGTTCTCTTGAAACGAAAATTTTGCACATAACAAATGGAACCTTGAGCACTTAATCAACTTACGCACTTAAGGATGGCATTACGCACGCAAATAGCTCACAGATGATTCACTAAGTAGTTCTGGAAAATCTTACACACACAATCGTGGATTTAAGCACGCAACAAAGAGATAGAAATCTTACGTATTTTCACTCGAAGAAAGTTAGTCACTTAGTACAAGATTTTCATATGTAAGAATGGGATAGATTTTGACCAAGGAAATCTCTAGAAGAAATTTACACACGCATTGTTCGGATTAAGCATGTAAGGTCTGTACCTGGGTTTCTATCTGAAATTTCTAAGCACATAAGTCCAAAATGTGCACGCAAGGACAAAAAGGTGCAATCTTGGAAATCTAAACATTACACACGCAAGGAGTAAATCTTACACACTTATGCAAGCATAATTCCCTGACACACTAATGCCATCATAATATTCAAATATTGTGTTAGAATTCGCTATGCATGCAAGCTAGGAGTTGTGCACGTAAGGTACGCAAATCTCTGAAACATTTTATGCTTAAGTTTTGATTAAACACACAAGTTTATGTCTTTTTGAGGCATTTGATTCTTGAAGAACAAGTTAAGCACACAAGGCAAATGTTAAGCATGTAAATTTGAGGCAGAGAAAACCTGAAGGAAAAGAATTTTAGAGTTAAGCACGTAATATAAAGAGTTACGCACATAATACTCTAATGGATACAAGAATTAAGCATGTAACTTGTGGTTACGCACGCAAGTCATGATGGCATCAAGGAACTGCAAAATTTTCAAATGACTCACAATGGCTCTTATCATGAGACAAACGACTATTATTCACTCTGTGAGATATAAAAACATCTTTAGAAAGGGAAAAAAAGGGAGATACATTGGTTAAGCTTTGGATTACTCATTTGTGCTTCATTTTCTTTTCTTTACTCTTTTGTTCTTCACATCAATCTTTGAGCTATTGCATTGCTTTCATTCTGGATTGGCATAAGCAATTTTTTTGTGATTGGAAAGTCATTGTAACAAGCATCCATTGCTTGGAAGGGTAGTTAGTTTTTTCTTGTTTTTGGTTCCTTAAAAAACAAAAGGGATTGTGAGGTTTGCTTGTTTGGTTCCTTAGAAAAACAAGTGTAAGAGGTTTCTTGTGAGCCGATAAAACAAGGGTTTGTAAGAGGTTTCCTTCCACCCATGAAGTGAGGAGTTGCTAATGGATTCAAACTCTCAAGCAATACTTGAGGGGTGAACATAGGTCAAAGAATGCCGAACCACTATAAAATTAGGCTTTGTTTCTCTATCCCTTCATCTCTTTACTTTACATTTTATTTTATTGTGGTTTAGATTGTATTGTGATGTTTTGTTTCCAAAGAAGTGCAAAATGTTTCTAAAAGGTTTTTAAAATCGTGCGTACAATCTAGTTCACCCCTTTTGAATTGTCATCTTAGGACAACAAATTCCTCATCCATTATTGATAATGTCTTACTTGTAAATGGTTTGAAACATAATTTGCTTAGTATTATTCAATTATATAATATGGAAATAAAGTTACTTTTGAATCACCACATTGTATAATTGAAAATGAAAAAGAAAAGAAAACATTGTTCATAAGATATTGGCGTGAGAATATTTATTTGGTTGATTTAAATTATTCAAAAAAAATATTTCTTGAAAAATGTCTAATGGCACAAAATAATAATAGTTGGCTATGGCATAGAAAACTATTATTGTGGTAGTACTGAATGCATGAGGTGCAATGCAGATGCAAACACTAAGAATCTATTTCGATCGAAGATCTATTGCTCTCGACTCGAAGATCAGAATCTGCATAAACTTATAGTCTAGTTCCCAAAATATTCAGAATATCATAATAATCTCGAAGATATATATATATATATAATATCACTTTTAGTACCTCTGGAATATGCTTTACTCGAGTAACCTAATTGTTTACTCAAGTAGGAATGCACTGAGGTTACTCGAGTAATCCTAAAGCCTTACTCGAGTAACACATACCCCTGGATTACTCGAGTAATACAACACCATATTACTCGAGTACACAAACTGGTTACTTGAGTAATGCATCCTCTAGATCGAAAATCACTCAAAACAATTCAAAATTCTTTTAACCCAAAAAAAACCTATGTAGCCCGTTTGGTTTCTAATCATACGACTATTCTTCAATTGTTTTATATATAATTGCAACCTCAAACTCATCAATCACCTCGCAACAATCCGTAACAGTATCAAAATCAAACTCCAAACATGCTATATGAACTAAAAACAAAAAAAAACCAAATAGAAGGGACGATTCTTACCCCAAATCCATGAAAAGATGGGTGAACAAGCAATAGAAACGAAGGGAAAATGTCTCTGAGTGTTTAGGGAAGGCTCTGAGGGTGAAAATGAAGAAACTCATCAAGAGAATCAGCTTTATATGCTACTAACCGACTACACCGCTTGCCCAGAAACATGGCTTACTCGAGTAAGCTAATATGCTTACTCGAGTAAGACACTCTTCAGTACGGGAATTACACTTCTTTTACTCGAGTAACATCTTGTGTTACTCGAGTAATCCATCCTCTTTCTCACTCAAGTAACATGAATGTTTACTCAAGTAAGACATGCTTCAGAGTTATTTATCAATCTCGCACTTACTCGAGTAACTCGAATCTTAACTCAAGTTAACAAGGACCCATATTACTCGAGTAACACCTCTTCTTACTCGAGTAACATGCATTTATTCAAGAGAACTCATGAAAATTCTTTGGTGGCTCGACTAAAACGAACGGGTCCTTACATACTTTCCTCCTCAAAAGAAATTCATCCTCAAAATTTCAGATAAGCTAGATAGTCATGACAAAACCTCAATTCTTAAAATATAGAATTTAAAACACTAGGCACTAATCATAGAGATAAAACCTTTCTAACGTTCTCACACACCGAACTTAAATATGCAACATGTAACATAAAATGCAAGAATCCACAGAATCGGTAGAATCAAATAAGTGCGGATATCTGCATCGCATATCATCATCGACCTCCCAAGTGGCCTCATCTACGGAATGGTGTCTCCAAATAAGACCTGGGCTCTAAAATAAGATCTGGGCTCAAAGGTTCTCTCTCTGGCTTCAGCCCAACACATAAGAGATTTACACTTCCTACCATTGTGTGCAACGTATATTTCTATCCTAAATCACACAACATGAATGCATACAACCTCTCCTAATATTCATCTTTTGATCCTTCTATTATGATTGCTAAATAATGACAATTATGGAGGCCAATCACAATCATCAGCAATATAAAATATCATTCAACCATAACAAATCAAATAACTATAGATATAAACGATAAAACACAAAACTCATACGTTACTAAATAAAGAATCCTTAACAAACTACATCTCAATGTCCTAATAAGGGATTTGAACTACATATTTAAAGAAAGTAAAATAAAACAATAAACATGCAAATAAGACATTATCACCAAATTCAAAAGTAAAGGAATTGAAGTGTACAAGATGAGTAGGACTCCTCTCTAAGACCTAAGGTCTCTTCAAAGAGTCATTTCCTTCCTTCATCTATAATCCTCTATCTCTCTCTTCAAGCTTTGATGGTGAATGTCTCTTAATCCGAAGATGGTGAAAGACACGAATGAGAGGAGTATTTATAGGCCTTATCATGTTCGCAACTAGAAACTTTTCTCTCAAAATTGCCCCTCTTGGTTGCACTTGGTCCCCACAGTTTTGTCTCTTTCTGCAACTTTTTCTTTCTTCATCTGGGATGACCATGACCGTGGCCTTTGGAGGCTATGACCATGGCCTTGGCCATGAGTGGTGTTGGACACAGTCGTACTCCTTTTGCCAAAGGTTTGGCCACGCTTGGTGAAGTTTTGTCCATGGTTTGATGCATTTTTTGCCACGATCGTGGCATGAAAATGCCATGATCATGGCCCCTCTCTAGAACAGTGGCATTGAGTGTGGCATTGCACCATGGCTGTGGCCCAGGGTGTGGTGCTACGCCAGGGCCATGACGTTGGGTGTGGCGACGATCGTAGCGCTGTTTTGAGCTGATTTTTCGTTCACCTTTTCCATTCAATCTAACTTCTCTTTAAACTCTTTTTTCATGCCTTTTTCATCACTTTTCTTCTACATTCCATGCGTTCTCATTCATCCTGCATAAAACACAAAAAATTATATAAAGTCACCAATTAATACACACTTGTAGGATAAAAATTCTAGAGAATAATGCTTGATTAACTATATAATTTTACCATGCATCAATGGTGGTAATGAGACATTTGATGTGAGTAATAGATGATGGTGGATAGATTTTTTTTATCGTCAAGGTGATTGGTTGAGTTGAGACAAATAATGATGGGTGGTGACTTAGGGTAATTGTGTTGAAAAAAAGATAATTGTTTCGCCAATGTTGATGATAGTATAATGAAGAAAATGAGGGTTTGATTGAACTGAATTAAATACAATCAACTTAACCCCTACTTTTACATTATATGCCATGTGGAATTAGATCTGTCATATTAAACATCATTTAGTAATATAGATGCCATATAAAAGGGTTCAAAATTGTGTAAAAGTTGAAGTTCGAGGATTTCTGAGATTACAAATGTAGTCGAGGGACTTAGTAGTCCTATTCATATCAAGTTGTAAGATTAATTGACATGTTTTGTCAAAATTTAGCAGAAAGACTAAAATTTGTTGCTTTTTTTCACCATATATAAAATTATTTTAACTATTTATCACATTTTTAACCAAACAATTCTTCAAATATAACAAAAAATATATTTTTAACTAAATACTTCTTCACATCTATAAAAAAACACTTTTATAAAACATGTTATTAATTGTTGTTTTTGGAAACTGGAACAAACCGTAATCCCACTAGTCGCTCGAGACAAAATTCACCGCCACTCTTTTCAAAAATTTTTAAAAGCGTCACGGCGCAAAGATCTTTAAAAAATCCATCCCGCAATTAAAACTCTACACGTGTCACGCGCTTTTCCTTCCTGGCTCACGTGGGATCCATCCAAATTTTGTCAGTCACAATATCTCTTTCTCTAACCCCCTGTCATTTTAATCACATCGTCGTTTTCTCTGCCGAACTCTGCCACTGCAATAATTTTTTTCTCTAAAAAAGAGCTTTAAATTTTCCTCACACGAATATAATGTTATTTTTTATCATCATGTAGGTTTAAAATAAAAAATACTCTTTTTATTATAAAATATTCTTATAATAACATTATAAGAGCTAACATTCAATATAGACTTGGATCCGTATGCGAATGTGGTCATCGTAACACTCCACCGAAAATAAATGGGCCCGACATGAAGAACCAGCTTAATGCGACATAGACCCAAATTACAACCGAATAAATCCAAATTTATACCGTTCTCACGTTTCGAACGCGCACCGCGAACGGAGATTAGCCTAGACATGTTGCCGGTTCCGGAACCGGCGGTTTCGGTTTGTCAAATGTACAAACCGGAATCGAACCGTGGTTTTCACGGTTTAGTCCGGTTTCGGTTCGGTTCGGTTTCGGTTCCAGTTTTGACCGGTTTTAATCGGTTTAACCACCGGTTCGGTTTCTGTTCGGTTCCGGTTCGGTTTCTTTTTTTTTTCAAATTTTTTTTTAATCCGTTATTTTATCCCGTCAATTGGTTTGTAAATTTTGTTATATTCAATAATTAAATATAATATCATTAATGTATTTTATTCTAAAGATTTTTTTAATAATTTTTAAACAAATTAATTATTCTATTAG
>CAODLS011833936.1:0-10758 GCA_948243855.1 Flueggea neowawraea | reverse complement strand
TTAGTATCACAGGTTCTATACAGAACATTTATGTGCAAATTTGAAGAAACAGATACCAGAATTAAGCATTAAACATATGTTCTTAGCTGACGTTGTGTACAATCAGGGACGTAATAGGAGACTTTCAAAATTAAGAGACTGGATAGAAGATTACGGTATAATTCAGGGATGCTAAAACAATTGCCCCTAAAAATGGGATACACACACGTGTTTTTTAAACTTGTCATATGTCACATAAACAATTTTAAACACATTTAATTTTTTAAAACAATTAAAAATTCTCAAATTTTAGCCTCTTAAGAAAAAAACTTAAAAAAGACTTACAAATAAAAGTTGAGAACTTAGAACATATTAAGAACACAACAATCCAAGCTAAATCGTTGATGCAACTCAGATTTGTTTCAATCAAAATTCTAACCTGGACTTATTAAAAAAAATTCAATAGTGGTACAACAAAATTGTTTGTTCATAGTTTTATATCAATAGAAAAATGTGTGCATCATTAAAAATAATGTCATTTATCAATTTATTTTTGATAAGTGACACTTATAAAAATATTATTTCACAAAAATACGATGTATAATTTTTATTAAATAATAATAATAATAATAATAATATTATTATTATTATTATTATGTTGCCCCCTCAGTTTCTAATTCTGTGTTTGCCTCTACATATTGTATGTTACTATTTAACTAACTTGAATATCCAAAAGAATATATAAATCTCTATTTTTTACGATATAATCTTATTCAATTTAATAATCCACAATTATTTACAAACTTTATCTCTCAATTTACTAAAAAATATTTTGATAAAATATATTATTTCAACACATTCAAATGACATATAAACCAATGGTATTTATTTTTGATAGAATAAAAAAAAATCAAAAAATAATAATTTACATATTGAAAAAGGAGAGAATATGTCTTTTAGAGCTAAAATATTGATAAATATATATGCTGAATAAAATGTTAAAAAAACAAATATCTCCATTGAACATTCAACAATATTTTATATATATTATAACATAAAAAGATATTTTTTTATTTTCTAATATATAATTTGTTAATATATAATTGATTTATGTAATTTTAATATTCAAATAATGAAAGTAAATGTTATATGCTTTTATTTGTAAGTCATTTTTTTAAAGTTTTTGATCTTCAAAGATTAGAATTTGAGAATTTTTAAGTGTTTTAAAAAATTTAATATGTTTAGAATTGTTTACGTGACATATGACAGGTTTAAAAAACACATGGTTATACGAATTTCATTATAAACGACCAAAGTGGCCTTTTTGAACAAATCAAGACAATTCAGTGACTATTTTGAACAAAATTTCACTTTTGTGACCTAGTTGAACAAATCAACAAAGTTCAGTGACCGTGGGTAAAATTAACCCCGAGAATCATTTGCAGTCCCCTCTCATTTAGTATATATAAATGTAAACATCATGTGATGAGAACATACTGTTGGATCATGTGTGATCAACATTAGGATCGATCGATATATTGATGATAAACAAAATTTTTGATGATGATCAAAATGTTAGACTTAGAGTAAATCATGAAAGAAAGATTGGAGTTGCAAAACAAGTCCTAGAAGTCATTGAACGTGCCCACGCTTAAATTTAGCATACGTTGTGCCCACGCTTAATGTATGTTATCTGGGTTGGAGGATGATCAACATACGTAAGCATTCCGTAACGTACGTTAAAGATTCTAACTGCAGAAAATAACATTAAATGCACTCCAATGGCTAATTACTTTATTTCAACAATCATATGACATAAAAAGAATATAAATACATCAAGAAAAGACAAAGAAAGGTGGGATGATCATATGCAAACATTGATCAAATATTTACTTCATTCCCCTCACTCTAAAGCACCAAAGATCAAGCTAAAGACAAAATCAAGAGCATCAACTTCATACATTCAAACTCTAACATAATGCTTCAATCTTTGTAATCCTTTTGTAAACACTTTGAGAGTGGAAAATGTTTGTTGTGAGCCTAGAGAAAACAACATTGTAAGGCTTTAGAGGTATGAGTCGGAATCAACCTTGTAGGCTTTAGAGGTGTGAGTCGCAATCAACTTTGTTGGCTTTAAAGGTGTGAGCAGGAATCAACCTTCTTATAAGACTTTGTTCGATTGAGCCAGAATCAATAATTTTTATAGTGAAAAATCTAAATAAGACTTAGGTAGTGGACGTAGATATAGTTGGTTGAACCACTATAAATTGTGGTGTCATTTTCTCTCTTTACTTCAACTCGCTTCCACTCTCCAAACTCAACCAAGGCATCCCTGAGAAAATTCTCCAACACATACTGCTGCCATAACATTTTAAGCAACACATACTTTCCTTCCACGAAAAGTTTTCTGCTTAGATGCTAGAGCCCAACCTACCACATGAGTTCTATCAATAACACATATTCATTTCTAGTAAAAAAACACAATTAATTATCGAAATAGGAGATCCATTACTATAATAAACACATATATATGGTTAAACATTGACAAACTTAAAAATAAGGGTACCATTTTAGGCTATTTTGAGTCTCAGGTTGTACGTCACCTCTATTCATTGGTTTAATCGAATCAATTCCTAAGGTGACCGATACTCTTATCACCATTTAAACTGATCATGCATTGTGGCATTAGAATGTTGAAATTGTTTCGCTACAATTCTTTGTCTTGTGTCATGATAGAGAATTGCTAAACTCATTGCACACATTCTTCTATATTATATCTTTAGAATCACATGGTAAATTCATCATCTTCAACCTATCACACAAATTCCTTAATACACGTGGTCTCATATGAAAAACTTTCACAACATCCAGTTATATTTCCAACCAACACCTTAAGAATGTATTCCTTCCCACAGAGCATAGATGTTCTACAAGGCATTTGGTCAAAAAAATATTTTTTGCTTGCCATCAAGTGTCTTAGCATAAGAAAATTTCCCATATCATCATACTATCATCCTCACAATTTAAATTAGAGCTTGATGAATTTAATAAAGAATCATTTGTTAAAGACTGTGCCATTTCACCTACACAATAATATTAAAACATGAAGTTAACCACATTAGATACTAGATTAAGAAAAAGTGAATTTTTAATATTATAAATTCACATCTACAAAGTTCAAACAATCTTAAAATAACAAAGCTTATATCAAGGAAATCAACATGAAGTTTAAACTAAATTATAAGTAGAAAACATGTTCATGACTCTAAAGACCAGAAATTTATTCTAAACTATTTAGCCAAACTCTTTTCCTATCATTCAACATCCTTATAAACATGCACCTCCAATCCACATCCTCGAATTTCTCAAGTGCTTTGATGTAGGCAACATTGGACACATTTTCCATTTTGTCTAAGATATTTTTCATGACCCAACAAAAGAATAGGTTTGAAAATCAAACAAGCAAGTAATAAGTTTCAAAACGGGAGTTGCCACCAATCTTTATTTAATTGTGAATGGTCACCTAGAATTTCTAAATTCTGGTTTATATTTTAAAGGATTCGAGAGTTTGGTTATGTGTAGGGAAGAAACCAACTTCACCCCTACAACGTCCATTCAAAGAATAATACTTTTAATTATGTGTTACTAAATTAGTATCAATGTAGAGCAGATTCAATTTATCCACCTTTAATCTGAAATTAAGATTTTCAATAAACTATGGTTTAACTCAATAATTTGTCATTGGAATAGAGATAATCAGATTAACAAGGAAATTGTTCTTCCAATTCTTCCAAAAGGTGGGGTAAGAGAATGCAAGGGTTAGTAATTTGTGACTGAGAGATCAAAGGGCTTTAGCTGGTTAGTTATTAGAGCATCTTTACTCCTTAACCTCTTCAAGAGGTTTGTGAGTGTCACATCAGCAATCCACTAACTTCTCACTTATTATATTATCTCTTCCTTATGGTTAACATTTCATTATAATTTAGTATGAGACCCATAACCATTTCACTCATTATTCAATTTATTTACAACATACAAATAATAATAAATATATTTATTTGACATAAATATTTTGTGAGTTAATATTTGAGTAAAAATAATATTTAAAATATATCTATCATGAAAATTATTTAATTGACTTTTTCAAAATAATAATTTTTAAAAATAAAATAAAATAATAGATCGGATAAATATTAAATTAAAATAATATAATTATCAATGCAAAGAAATTTAGATTAACCAAATAAAAATAAGAAATTTTTACAATGTCTAATGTAATAAATAAGAAAAAAAATAAAAAAGGAAGAAAATAAAATAAAAAAGACAACTAATACAAAAAAAAATCAAAATAAAAACAAAAAACGAAATATAATTCATACCCAAATCTTTTTTCTTAACAAAATTTAACAAAATACAAATTTAAAATAATTAAATGATAAAAATAAATAAAATAAGATAATAAAAAATAATTAAAAAAGAAAAAATAAAATTAAAGAAGCATATGAGATCCACTTTATCAATAAATCCCACTACATTAACCACTTCATATATATGAAGTGATTAATATCATTATACTCTCTTTAATGAGAGAGTATAATAACATGGGTTAGTGGGAGGTTATTAACCTCCTACTATTGATGTCCTTACAAAGTATGATGTAGTTACTTTGATATATATATATATATGATGTGGTGGGGGTATGATACGTCAACATCCAACTTGGCTGCCACATCTATCTGTGTGTCATGCAAGTCACTCGCCAAATCCGACCAGTGAGTTTGTTTTGATTATAGTCACATAATCCGATCAATGAGTGTGTTAAAGCAAACTTGAAAGTTTAATAGTTTTTTTGAAACAAAATCGATTTATACTGTAGCACCTAATATAGTTCAGTGACCAGAATGCAATTAAGGATTAGATAAGAGCATTACCTCGTGGGAGTTAATTTAGCAGTAAGGGTTCTACTCCATGTGCTCGCGACCTAGACTAAGCATTTTTTTAGTTTATATGGTAAATCTCTGGATATCTCGTAGTGTATTTCCCATTATTAGTTCCTAGTAAATGCTATGGCGGGTCTTTCTTAATTATCATTAAGCAAAATAATATTTTACAGTGAAAATATTTATTTATATAACCATGCTCAATAAGAGTATATTTCTAACGGTAATCTAAATTCTCTTTTGCTTAAAAAAAAAAAAATTAGATAGGAGCTTCGAACAAACTTAGGTTGTTGGGGATACGCGCGACGAAATCAACCAAAAAAAAAAGTCCCATTTTCTGCGTCGTAGCTGATCACCTCTCTCTCTCTCTCTAACGACCGCTACCCTCAAAACCCTCATCTCTCGTCCTTCATCTCAGAGAGTGACTCATCTTCTTTACTGCTTGCAATGGCGGAGGAAGTGGTCGCGGAGTCACCGGCGAGTCCCGTCCCATCAGATCACAAGCGAAAGATCGATGATTTACAAACCGAAGCTCTACAGGACGAGACGACCCCTCAACAGCCGCCTGCTGACGTCACTGATGTTGCTAAGGAGAGTGGTGACGTCACTGTTGGTGGTGCATCTCCGTCGGTCAAGCGACCGAAACTCGACGATGATAAATCTGAAGGCTTAGGTATTTGCAACGCTTCTTCTTTTCTCTGTATTTTCATTGATTAATCAAAACTGTTTATTGCCAAACTTTTATTATCTATTGATTTCTTGTCTATGAAGGGGATTTTTGCCCTAAAAATATCCCTTCGAAATAAATCTAGAAATTTTTGGTTTTGGTTCGGTATATTCGCAGTGTTCCATAGATGCATAAATCTGGACATTTTTTTTTTATTTTGGTTCAGTATATTTATTTTTGTTTCATATTAGTTATTAACTTTCCTATTTTATGTTGTACTCTTTCTATTGATGATGTATTTTTTTTGATGAAATGTTGTTTTGTTCTTGTGAGAAGCTTGTGAAAATGGTTTTAAGGACCGAAAGGAAGATGAACATGCAAAGCCCGACACAGAGGAGCCAAGTGTGAAGATGGAGCAAGGAGAGGGTGATTCTCGTCCTTCTCCATCTGAAAGCCTGAAGAAGGAGCAAGGAGAATGCGATGCTCGGCATTCTCCATCTGAGGAAATAATGGACACGATGAATGAAGAAGAACCTGCTGCAGATAATCATGAGACCATTGGTGTGCAAGGAACTCTCATTCGGGATTCTGAGACTGAGAAAACTGAGATTTTGTCTAAAGAGGAAAGTGACAAGGCATATCAAGAGTCCACTGAACCTTCATCTGAGAATCAAATTACGTCCCATAAAATGGAAGTTCCCAATGATAAGGTGCTTAAAGCTGTTCATACACTCGTTCTTTAATAATGTAAAATACGTTTGATGCCTAATGTACGGTAGTAATTGTTTGAGAAGTTGAGGACAGGAGGATAGAATATATGCTTATTTAGCCTTTTGTTTTGGTTATTTCGCAACAATTATCTAACTGACATGGTATAGCTTTTTTGATGACCCCAAAAAAAAGGAAAAAAATGTGGAAAGCTGCTTTTGCCTTTCTCATTAGGGCTTTTCAGTTACTGTGCTCCATAACTAGTCACAGAACTCTGTTTGGGGTGTTTAGTACAGCAACCAAAACTCTAGGTTTTTCAAAACCAACTAACAATTTCAAATTCATTTCTCTTGTAATATGGGCGTATGATGCCCTATTGTGCTTCTTGTGGTAACAGCTTTTTGAGCTTATCAGCAGTTGTTGCATTCTGTACTTTGAAGCCTTTGGTAGAATAACTGTATTTGATTCTGTTTTTGCTGCTCTGTTTTTTGGATTCTGTTGTTCATCTAAGTTCCATTCAAGGACATTTTTTGGCATCTGTTAAGATATGGCCATGTATTTGTAGGTTGGTGTGCTTATTGGAAAGGGTGGGGATACAATACGTTTCCTACAGTATAATTCTGGGGCGAAAATTCAAATCACAAAGGATGCTGATTCTGATCCTCAATCTGCTACAAGGCCAGTGGAAATAATTGGGACTTCAAGTTGTATAGAAAAGGCTGAAAAGCTAATTGCTGCTGTTATTGCTGAGGTAACTAAACTTTGATTTTATTTTATTTATTAACTTCTGCTTGTTCCTCATTGTTCTCTGTTATATTTCATCGTGTCCTCTTATATATGTAATGAATAATATACTAAGAAGTAAGAATTAAAAATTGTTAATTGACATGGTAAGTTCTATCAGGCCATATGATGAGCCTATTTAAATTTTTAAATAAGTCATCAAAAGCACACCTAAAGACCAGAAAAAAAAAAGAAGCTCCAAAATGTCCCTTATGGTAACTAGTACAGAGAAAGATTAGAAATAGACTTCAGTTATTAAAGTAGCTCCTAGTTTGCACAAGTCTTGTCGACTATCTCTTGTATATTTCGGCTTGTTAGTTCAGAGTTGCATATAACATAATATGTTAAAATATTGATTCAGTAAATGGCTTGTGGTCCTGATCTGATTATTTGATATATCTTTATATATGTTACACAAAAAAAAATAGAATTATTTCGATGCACTAAGAACTACCTACTTTATCCACAGTCTGCTATTGCCGTCAACTTAGTTATCATCTGTTAACTAAACAACCTATGTGACCATCTATTTCAAAAGGCTTGTATTTACAAATTGCCTACCTCCATTGTACAATTAAAAGGCTTGCTTTACTCTCCTAGCATTTTACTTGAACAAATATGATAGGAAACCTGGAATCAAAGCTGTCAACACAGAAAAACAGGAATAAGAAAACAGAGAAGAACAAGAATGGAGAGAATGAGAGAGCACTTGTATTGCAGAAACCAGGGTAACACCAAACCCGCAATAGCTTGTTATAGTGGTTCTCACACTTCCTAGTTCTCAACAGAGAACCTTTTACAAATGTCTATTCTCAGGTGATTTTCTCACTCTCTCTCAATGCATATATAGCCGACTAAGCATACCCAGTTCCCACTACACAACAATCATGAAAATGATAGTGGGATTGTCAAAGCTACACAACAGCAAATACACACCTACATATAACAAACTAATGTTCCCTACTGCAATGTCAGCAACAAAGCAAATCACAAAGCATAATAAAAGAAAATATGGACTCATCTGTGGGTAGTTCCTTGGGCTGATATTGATCCACGGCCTGGGCTCTTCTTTCCCTTCTTGTACACTAAGCAGATCTGGGGCCTAACAAATTATCTGGTATATTTACCTTATTCTTATTGCTTAAATTTCTGGCCTAACACACCTATGATAGGATCTGATGTTGTTGGACTTGTCATGGAGTTAATTTCTTGTAGTTTCAATTTTTTACGTATAGATATCATTGAGTTCTCAGTTTGGAGTATTGTATTGCAGGCTGATGCTGGTGGTTCCCCTTCTCTTGTAGCTAGGGGCCTTACTAATGCAGGGACTACTGGACTGGGTGATCAACTTGAAATACAAGTTCCTAATGACAAGGTTGTTGATTTGACTGTGCTAGCTGTCTAGCTGATAGTATACGTACATAACTATCTGTTTAAGTTGCTATGTAATTTAATTTTCCATGTCCTCACATAATCATTTTTGCTTTGCTTAGGTTGGTTTGATCATAGGCAAAGGTGGGGAAACCATCAAAAGTCTCCAAACCAAATCAGGTGCACGCATTCAGGTATCTGTTGGTATATGCTTGCAAGATGCATGTTCTGGAAGATGGCGCTCTGATATTTGTGATTGACATTCTGATAGGAACCTTGAGATATAGTAACAGAAGGTACTAAAATATGAAGAATAGAGTGACAATGGAGCTCATAAAGTCTGACTTAGATCTAAATATTGAACTGATATTAGTGATAGCAAACAAGAAGATAACAATAATGGTATTTGAGAGACTACCCCTCTCCCCGAATAGCAATTCGAGAGGCTAGATTCCTTCTATTAGTATATTTCTATGTTCTTATCAAATTGGTATTAGAGCACCATGTTCCAGTGAGTGGATGTGCCAGTAACAAACTTGCCACCTCACCCATTTCTAGAATAGTCCTAACTAATCCTAATAATGCTAATACTAATTCTTCATTAATTGGATCCTATGACATTGTTTAGAGAAAAATTATGTTTTGAACTTTGCTAAATAATTTGGTTTTTGTTTAGTTGATACCTCAACACCTTCCTGAGGGTGATAAATCCAAAGAAAGAACTGTTCGAGTAACTGGTGACTGGAGGAAAATCGATATAGCGAGAGAAATGATAATGGATGTTATGAATCAGGTTAGTTTATCCCTACATTCTTTTGTGTTAGAAGTGTTGTTTCATTTTAGATATAGTTCTGTCCATGTTGATTATTTGATGGTATATTTTGCCAATTTAAATGGGTGTTTGTTGAATGATTGTGTAAAAGTTACATGAAGCTTATGGTACTTCATTGAAGAATATATGTGCTATGTGGTATCAGATCTTCTTCTGAATTTATGAAATGAGTTCGCGTGTAATAAATTTGCTACTTTTATGGTGAAATATGTGCTTGCACGTGTGCATTTCCTTTATGTCAAATAGTTAATCTTCTAGTCAGTTTAATAATCCTTTTAAACATCTTTGGTCTAGAAACTTTCTTTGTGCTTATAATATGTTATCTGTTGGTTTTAGTGCCTTGTTGGTTACTGCTAACTTGACAGGCCAGTGTTTACTTGTATTCCTGCTCATTTTGCTCTCAATGACACTGGACTTCCCTGTTTATTTAGTTGAATATCGACTTTTTCATTGATCTCTATGTATTATGTATGTGGATACATGCAGAACAATCTATTGAGTAAAATCCGGACAAGGGAAAATAACATGCAATTCATGTTAGAGGTTGTTACTCAAGTCGGATTGTAGCATTTTATGGTCTGCCTATTAAATTTACTGGCTCATGATTTTCTTTTCTTTCTTTTTTTTTGTTACCACAATTGATCTTTTCTTTTGCTCATTGATGACTATCTAACATCTGACTTGCCAAAGCCGCATGGAATTTTAATTTTTGCTAGATTGAGCTGCTTTTCATCCATGTAAGAAGCAGCAAATTAGGTTTCTATGAGAGAGCGAAACTTAATTCCATGATGCGTTCAGAGTTTTGTGGTTTCCAAGTCCACTTGAGTGTTGTTATGGAGATCATATATTCAATCCAAAATGTGGGTTACCATGGTTTAATTTTGTTAAAGGTGCCAAATTTGAATTGGTTGACTTTAAAAATGCAGATTTGTCTTTTGCCTATCCCATGGGGTCAGCATTGCTTTCTTGGTGTAGCAATAGACAACCACTATTCACTCTTATCCACTGAAGAGAGGTATCAGGCAATAGATCTCGCAATTGCTGGATGTTAATAGTTGGTAAGATTGCTTTGAGACTTTAAAACTAAAAATGATTAAGCGAGACTGTATTATGCTTGGCATGACAATAAAGCTCATTAGATCCTGTTTACTATGTATGAGACGTTTTGGTGGAAGTGTGATGCCAATGAAACTGTCCATGAAAAAAGGACTGATGTTGATATCTGTTTCCCTGCTGAAGAATTTGAAGAATTTAGTGCATGTTTAAAAACGTGTTTAGATGCGACACAGCTGGAATAAAATAATAAAACAAGATCCAGCAAAGTTTTATTATTATTGTTATAACTTCCTGCTCTGCCAGTTTGATCGATTATAGTACACGAGTCAGTTATGTTGTATTCCTTAAAGAGTTCAAGACAATTATTTTGTTATGATGAAAGTATGGACTTGTCTTCCTAACATTCACATTTTCAAAAAGTT
>CAODLS011833754.1:0-17994 GCA_948243855.1 Flueggea neowawraea | reverse complement strand
AATGTTAAACTACTAAGTAATTTAATGTTAAGCATTGCCAGTTTAAAAAAAGAAAATCCAACTTAAAACTCATTATTACATTGATAAATGAATATAAATATAGTAAATTTAAGTAATTTTTATTGGCTAAAAGAATTTTTTGTTGGTAATTCTATTTTTTATTGAATAAATTGCCTTTCGTGTGAAACTGAAAATGTATCTCCTCATTTCACGAATTATTTTGGTGGTATCCAAAGCGTTGTTGAAAATGAGAGGGTATATATTCTATTGTTTTAATTAATCTGATCAGTTTGCTTTGTTGTTCATACTTTTGGGTATCTCTATAGAGGTTTAGGTGTAAACAATAAAAAAGAAGGTGGTTGACTTACAAGTAGTCAATTAGTTTTGTTTTCTTTATTCATTGCCAAAATATAAAAATCGATTACTTAATCGACATTCTACGTCCTGTCTTATTCTTTTCTAGTTCGTCTTCTCTGTGTCACGGGCTTAGAATTTTAGCGCATGGACTTCACCCGTGTGGCACCCCGGGACTCACGCATACTCGAGGTTCAGCCTTTCACCGTCTCCGATACTTACTGGTTTCGCCCTCCCATAGGCTCATCAGGGGAGCAGGGACAGCTCCCGACCAGTGTGATACCTAGATGGCACGCAGATCCGTCATAGTCAAGTTCCAGACCAGCGACAAACTCTCCAAACTCAATTGGGTCGGCATGCCTAACTCAAGACAGACGCAACACCTACGGCACGTACTCACACCTTCCGCTGGCCCGCAACCCACATTTTAGCTCATCAGCAAGCATCTCGTGCATCCTGCGTTGTCACGACAATTGGGTCGTGACATTCTCCCCCACTCAATTCATGCACGCCCCGTGCATGAGGGGACCTCTTCGCCATCCTTCAAAGATTGTCCCGGATCAGCGTGCGACTACCCTGCCTCTACTCGTCTCCGTCTTCAAGGAGAGCCACGTGCGCCAGACCCCACTTCACTTTGGGCGCACACTGCGTGGACTCGAGCGCTCGTCGTAGTATCACTGCAGCTTCCTGCCTACTCGTCCTCAACTCTTAGAGGACCCAACTGCGAACACCCCACCTGGGTGCGAGCGTCACTCGAGCTCATCCGCCCCTCGTGTCGGACTCGCCAGCTTGGTAAAGAGGGCTTGGCAAACTTCGCAGCGTGCACACTTCGGGCTCTGATACCACTTGTCACGGGCTTAGAGTTTTAGCGCAGGGGCTTCACCCGTGTGGCACCCCGGGACTCACTTATACCCGAGGTTCAGCCTTTCTCTGTCTCCGATGCTTACTAGTTTCGCCCTCCCATGGGGTCATCAGGGGAGCGGGGACAGCTCTCGACCAGTGTGGTGCCTAGGTGGCACGCAGATCTGTCATAGTCAAGTCCCAGACCAGCGACAAGCTCCCCAAACTCAATTGGGTCGGCATGCCTAACTCAAGACAGGCGCAACACCTACGGCAAGTACTCACACCTTCCGCTGCCCTGCAACCCAGACTTTCATCCACCAAAAAGCATCTCACGCATCAGGCGTCGTCACGACAGTTCGGTCGTGACAATATGCACCAGCCCTACCTAAGCACTAGGTGAATCCTCTTGTACATGCTCCAGGCCCTGCCCTTTAGGCACCTAATGCACCAGGGCCTGCCGCCCCCTTGGTACCCGCCCTTGCTGTAAAGGTGATTACAGACAGACCAAGAAGTGTTAGAAGACTACATTCCAAATATTTGGGTTTTATGTTGAGCAACATTTATGACCTGCAGATTGTATAGTTATTTCCTGTGCATTTATATTTGACATGGTATTCACTAAATTTATATTTGAATAGAAAATTTTTACTAGAAGACTGATGGAGACTCTAAGTAAAAATTTTACTCTAATTTTACTACAATGTGTAATTTCTGGGCAATTTCTTCATTCATCTTCTTAGGTAAGGGATCAAATCTTAAACAAATATAAGGCAACTTTGATTTGACGTTACTTATCATAAAAAAAAATCTAATTTAATGTTTTTCTTGCAGAAAAGGATTGTCTTTTTGCACTACTTCCAGAAATTTTGTCACAGTACATAAATTTTACTCAAAACTTTTATATTTTTATTTATAAATTCTTAATATAATTGATAACATTATGTATAGAATGGAGCTGTGGTCAAAATCTTACTCACTCAAGTTATGGGCAAATGATATGTTTTCTTTTAGGTGCTTATATGGAGAAAGGAAAAATTAGTTCAAGTAAAAATTTGAAGCCAAACTATATGGAGGTAATTTTCTCTCCATTTCTTTTATCCAAAAAATTTTTATAAAAATAAATTTGCTTACTCTTAATCAAATTTTAGGATGCAAATTGGAGCTTCGATGCTGGCAAAAAAGAAAGAATTGGATTGAATATATGGATTGTACTATTCGAAGACAAAATTCAAGTAACGAACAATATCTTACTTATGTATATATTTGGGGTAAAAATTGTAGAGTTAAATATTTGTTACATGAATATATATTTATGCCACATTAGCTGTAGATTAGCTGAAATAGTCACTAATTGCAAGTTGTAGTATCTTATGGAAGACTCTTATAGTAGCCTTTACTAAGTGTTGTGCATATACTAATCTTATAGCTTAATCATTTATTTATAAGAGTATCACTAACGATTGGTAAATGTTCCTTATCCACTTTACCACTACCAATGATCTTACTTCTATTGTTGTCACCAAAAGTCACATGGCATTGATCCTTGAAAGTGAGTTACATAAATAAACTTTTGTCTCCAATCATGTGTCTTGAATACCCACTATCAATGTACCACATACTTGAAGAAACTCTACTCTTGATTTGCACCTACAAAATCAATTTTGTTTCCCTTCAATGATACTTAAACTACTTTAGGTCCTTGTGTATTAGTCACATGAACCAAATTAGGAAGAATGGTTTCTTTGGAAATCCACACTTTCTTCACTTTGATGGTTCTTCTCAAACTATTGCAAGAATGAATATTATGACCAACTTTTAAAATCTTGGACAAGTAGGCACACCAAATGAATTTAAAGAACTATCATTTGAAAACTTAGTCATTAAAGATTACTCTCTTGAAAAGGATCACAACCAATACCATTTTTTAATTAAAAAAAACTTTGCAATGAAAGTAATTTTTCAAATTTCTCTTGTCCATTAGTGAACTTACCAATAACATAGCTTAATCATTTAGGTCATAATTTACAATATTACAATTACCAAATCTTAAATTGTAGAGAAACAAATTTGACAAACGTTGATAAAATTTGATGGAGAATAAAATTAAAAGCATCCACATATAATATGGATAACGAATCAATTAACAAATAATCAAATAAAGGATTGAGATCCTACATCGATACACACAGTGATTGCACGAGATTACAATCCTATATCTTTCTGTTTTGCATGCCTTATTGTTAGAAATATTATGACTTGGGACACCTACACTATAAGGATAAATGTAGCATTTGATATACCATTATGAATGCTCAATTATCAGGGTAGGTGATAATCGTGTCTCTAGTTAACACACACGAATTATCTTCAGGTGGCAAAAGCCTCACCTCATTCTACTAGACGATATATATGCTTTGGACGTAAATATTTTGGTAAATGTATTCGGAAAAATTATAATAATAATAATTATTATTGTTATATATTTGAATTTCTATTTATTTTGATTCCTCTAATCTGATTATGGTTTTTTAAATCTTTATATGTTTTGTTTTTAGTAAATATTTTGGAAATAAAATATTTTATCTAATTTATTTATTTAATCTGTTTGTTTGTCTGTTGTTTGTTTTGTTTGCAAAAGATTTCAAAATGAATTTTTGAACTATATATATATATATATGAGTGTATACTAATAGTATACATTTCTATATGTTTATGGTATTTTTCTTTAAAATATTTTAAAACGGTTTAGGTGTCGTCCCTCCCTAACATCTTTCAGGTATATTTGACATCCAACGACCGTTCATCATCTTGGTTCTCAATGAGGAGTTACTTTTAATAGTGAGTGCCCTTTTGGTCGGGCTCTGTATATTCTGCAGTAGGGCTCCACACTGGATTATTTATGGGTTATGGTTCTATATTTGTTATTGTTTTGTCTTTATATAATTTCACTTATAAATAATTATTTTGTATTTTGATAATATAATAATTTTGTATTTTATTATTTAAGAATATTTTTTTTTTTAAAACTGTTTAAATTTGATTAATAAGTTATTTAATAATAAATTATTTTTGGGTATGAGCTATGTGCTTTGAGACTTGTGCGAGATGGGTCGAGCTTGTTTAGGCGGTTCGCCTCGTACGCCAACCACAGTCTGATTTTGCGTTGTGTTAAAGATCGTATCAGAGCATTAATTTTTGTAACTTTGGGTCGTTTGTGGAGCTTAGATATTTTTTTTAGTCAATCTAATTTGCCTCTGCATATCATCTCTGAGTAATGCTTTTATATACTCTTCTGAGTATTTCACTGATATTGTGGCAAATATCTGCATTCTAACATTAACATATTTGTTCTATCTGTCTGTAATTTGTAGTTATGTTTTTGAACTTCTGCATACTTTGCCATAATCTTTTTGAATTTTTGTGTACTTTTGTGTTTCTGTACCTTTCAGTATACATGTTTTTGAACCTCTCTGAACTTTTACATATTTTTGTATATATATTTGTGTGATTTTAGTGATGTGCATCATGTGTTCCATCACATTCTGTTGGGTATGTTGGGTTAGTATATTCGTTAGGAAATTCTTGGAATTTCTATCACTTCTAAATAGCTATAATTTAGCTAAATTTGAGTTATGGAGTTTTGTGATTGCCATGCTTATCCATGGTCTATTCGAGATAAAATATGCTTCTAGAGATGCGGGTTGGAGTGAAATATGCTTATGTGGTTGGTGTGTCAGCTTTGTCTGGAGATGTGTGTCAGCTATAGGAATGAAAGGATGATCTGTCGTCATAGTGAGATGTATTTGGTTTTCAGTCAACCGAGCCTTAGGATTCAAAAATGGATTTGAAGACGTATCAGTGATACGAGAATTTGGTCTAATTTCTTTAAAATTTTGTTTCAATTTCTTTTTTTTGTTTCATCTGAGTTTTGTCCCTTCTTCTACTATTTCTAATTTTCTGAGTATTCTTTTCTAGTTTTGGGTTTAGGCTTAATTTGGAATCTTTTAGTTCTATTGACTTCTTGTTGCCTCATTTCTTCTGTGGTCTTTTGTTCAAAAAATTTCTCTGGATCTTCAGTTACTTTGGATAAAATTATCTTTTGTTATGTTTTATTCTTTAAGTTGAAGAATAGTTTGTATTTTTTGTAATCTTCTCTCTGGATGGTAACACTAAGAAAAGTGTTTCCTTTTGTTCTGAGTTAGTTTGAGAAACGATAATTTTTCTTTCTATAATTAATTCTTCATCTTGATTTGATAATTTTGCCAGTTTCTCCAGTTTTTTTCTTTAATTTCATCTGTATTTGTATTTTCTTGTATTTCATACTATTCTTTTGCCCTTCTTCTGAGATTATGTTAACAATTGAAATGTTCTTTTTTTTGTGATTGTTCTGTCACCTTGAGACTTGAGTATTTCTTTTGTATACTCTTTAGTTTCTTTACTAATTCACCATATTTCCTTTTGCTCTTCGTAGCTATATATGTGGTTGTATTTTCTAAGGTTTTATGTTATTTCTTCCTTAGCTTTCCCGTTGTTATTTTGATTTGTAGTTCAGTTTAGCGGGGTATAATTAATTTCTTGAATTTTTTTTGGAATTTATTGCCATTAGTAATGCTTGTATTTGTTCGTATTTTTCTTAACAATGTCTTTGTGCTCTGTGATCGTAGTTTAGTTGAATTGCCATTGCATCTCTGAGTTTAATGACTTATAAAATGAACCAGACAATTTCACTTCTCTTTTGCTCCATGAAATTTGTCTGTCTATTAGAACTTCTGAAGTTTGATTTTTGATAAGTGTCCCAATTTGTTCTTCCCAATAAGTGGTTCTTTGGTTTTGAAAATATAATCCATTGCTCCTTTGTGACCTGGTGTGTTCTAATACTTGTATATATGTTATGTCTATTTGTTTGTCTGTAAGATATTTCAACATCACAGAAGACTAAGTATATTATATGACCTATAGGTCCAATCTGATTAGACTATGAGATTTGAACATCTAAAGATTTATTTCTTTCGATTCTTTATGTCATCTCTGTTAGTAACATTTTGACCTGTTGCATTCCTTTATGTCCGGTCTTGGTCATTGAGTTTGATTTATAATTTCATTTCTAACTAGATAACTTTGTTAAAGGTTGTGAAGTTTGTTTCTTTTTGTTCCGTTTGTTTGCTTATTTATTTGAGCTTCTAGAAGTGGATTTCGATAGGTGTTTGAGTCTGTTCTTCTTGACAAATGATTCCTTGCGATTTGAAAAAATGTTCTTTGGTTCCTTAGTACTCTTATGCATTTTGGTATTTCAAGCTTTGTTCTTTGAAATTCTGTCCTAGATTCGCTCTGTGTGCTTGTCTGTTTGATAGGACTTATAGAATTGATTTTGCCTTGTACGCTGACCACAACCTGATTTTGGTTCTACCTTCGGCCTCATGAGTAGAGTTTTCAGAAGTTAAAGAAGTTTTTAACGAGTGCGCCAATGGTTGTTCTACCTTTGGGTTCTAGAGGGTTTGTGGTGTACTATGATGCATCGAGAGTTGGCCTAGATTGTGTATTGATGCAATATGGCAAAGTAATTGCCTATGCATCGAGACAACTTAAGAGGCACAAACAGAACTGTCTGACGTATGATTTGAAGTTAACAGTAGTGCTGTTTGCACTTAATATTTGGAGGCAATATCTGTACGAAGAGAATTTTGAGATCTTCACAGATCGTAAGAGTTTGAAGTACATTTTCGGGCAACGAGATCTAAATCTGAGGTAAAAAATTGGTTAGAGTTGTTAAAGGATTATAATTGTACTATATCATATCATACTGGTAAGGCAAACGTGGTTGCCGATGCTCTGAGTAGGAAGTCGATTGGTAGTTTAGCCAACATTTCTATTGAGAGACGACTTGCAGTGTCTGAGTGGCAGAGTCTGATGGATTTTGGAGTTGAGTAACATCATGATGATTCGGGGTATTTAGAGTTCGATTCAGAAATTTAATTCTTCTGATGTGCCTAGATTTAGTGTTGATGATTCCAGAGTTCTCTAGTTCGGTTTGAGGTTGTGCGTACCATCTTCTGGTGGTCTACGAGAAGAGATTATGACCGAAGGTCACAATTCTGCATATTTTGTACACCTGGGATCTTTGAGAGTCTTATTGGTGGCCAGGGATGAAGAAAGACATCAATAAGTTTGTTAGCCGATGTTTGAACTATCAACAGGTTAAGTTTGAGCATCAACGTCCTTCTAGGTTGTTGCAGCATATGCCCCTTCCAGAGTGGAAATGAGATTGTATCACTATGGATTTTGTAGTTGGGTTACCGAAGATGTCATGACCCGTTTCCAGATCATGAACAGTGTACGAGGGGAACTGTCTATGGGAGCTAGGTCTATCTCGAACAAGCCTCAAAGGTCAAAACATACTACCCAAATTGTTCGTTTATCAAAACATTTATTAGAACGTTTATTTTTCTAAAGCAAATGAGACATAAAATAAGTTTATATGAATATATATATGTCAAAATAATATCAGTGTAAACATATTAAAAGCCAAAGTGGCAATCTTGTAACCCAACAACATCCCGGTGTGGAGCTCTACTAATACAAAAGAAGAGCCCGGACAAAACGACATCACTAACCAATAGACGCTTTCACTGGTAATCAAGAAGTGAAACGGTTGTCAAAACCAAAATCTATAAACTTGAGATACATGGATCAAAAAAGACAGAGAAATAAAGGGGGTCAGGGTCCAATCAGGAATAACACTCCAGACCGCCACATACGTGCCTCAAAGACTATTTTGAAAACAGTTCAAAACTATCTCATGCAATATAGGAGGACAAATATATATAAATATTTATACACGCTAATACATAGTAGCATTTGAAAATCATTTTTCAAAACGTTCGCAAATAAAGAAAATAGTAGGCATGAAAAAAAATATCAAATATAGTTTCAGAGTCAAAACATATATCGTGAATATGAGAGCATATTGAATGTGTGCATATGGCACTAGAACATATGTGATGTGGACTCTGCCACTAATCAATAACAAATGATGTGTTGGATCAGAACACATAGCTACCGACATCCCTGGTAGCTGGGATTTCTCAATGCAATGGTATACCAAATGCTACTACTACCCGTAGTACGGGTGTCCTATATTGTATAAAACCAAAATTATGTTATACTATTACATAGTATAAAATCAAAGCATGCGATTAGCATCAAAATTCGTAAGAAGATATATAATACATATATATCAGTTTCAAAACACAATTTTGATTATTAAACACATAAATAGTTCATTAATTAGACAATCCTTATATTAGTCCATATTCAAAATAGCATGTCTAGCATAACAAAAACAATAGTAGTTTCGAGACACATCATATGTGTTTGAAGCTGTTATTCACTCACTTGGAAATCCAAGCACTATCGTCAATCAAGCCCCACTCATCGGTAGCTGATCTAAATTGATAGGAACAAGAAGTTGAACAAAATATATAAAAGCAGATATATCAGAACCAAATCAAAATGCAGTATTGTGGCAGTACCAAATGCTATGCAATGCAAATGTATGATCGGACCCTTAAAAGATCCCAAAAGTCTCATTCAAATGATATTCTATCATTCTTAATCCAAATTCAAATCTACGTAAAATTACAGTTTTATTCCCGACTTGTGTAAAATTACTATTTAGTCCTTAAGACCTCAAAAAATTATGGATTAGTCCTCAAAAGTTTCAGAATTTATAAATTAGTCCTCAAAGTATTTTAAATTTATAATTAAATCCTCCAATTTCCAAAAATTGCATATTTAACTCTAATTTTTTAAAAATTATAAATGTACTCTATACTTCCTTAAAATTACAATTTATCCACATGTAAAATATTAAGTGTAGTCCTCACTTTTCATCCAATCCAAACACTCCTTTTTGTTCTTAATCCAGAATTGAAATCACGCCAACCATTTCCAGAATTCATCAAAGTCCAAAATCCCTCCAAACCCGATCCATATTAACTCATCCCATTTCTAATCACCAAACCCATCACTCAATCTATTCAACTAAATTAAAACCAACATGAATCCATCATCAGTCAACAGAAATCACCAAGAATCAGAGAAAGAGCCACGCCGTTTCATCACTATCATAAAAAAAGGGTCAACTTTCATTCTTGTTTGGCTAACTTAATCCATAAAACCCAACTAAAACAACTCAAACAATTGCCAGCAATGCTCCAAACTGAAGCTCAATTCTCTACCAACAAATATGAAAAAAAAAAACAGTTCAACCAAATGCTTAAAAGAATAAAGCAAAGAAAGAATGAATGAAATGGAGAAAGAAAGATGATGCACGAAAATGGAGAGAAAAACTGAGGAGAACAGAGATGAGTGAAGAAGAAATAAGGAAGAAAAGAAATGATTTGAAACGACAGTGGAAATCCGCTTAAAATCTGGAGAAAAGCATAATGGTTGGGCAGGCATGGGCAGTTCTGACTGATTTGAAAGAAAGCAAGAAACGGCGTCGTTTTTAGGAGATAGTGGTGCACGGCGAATTAGACGACACATGAAAAGCACGAACCATAGAACGAATTCACGAAATGACTTGTCATTTTTCCCGCGGGTTCTAGAACAACAACAAACGGACGACATAAGTACAGCGCGAACAATATCTTTCCAAGGCCCAAACGACCTGTCACTTGCTTCACATACCCAAACGCCCAGTCGCTCATCTTTCTTTTATTCTGATTTAATTATTCACCAATTTCCACTTAATTAATCAACTCAAATCACTTCAAAACTTCATTAATCGCCCAATTAACATTTAAAACACAAAATTTAATTTTTCAAAAGTAAAAATTATTTTCCAAATTAATTAGAAAATAATCCAAAAATAATCCAAAATACCAGATATTCCAAAGGACATCTTCTGGGTATGACTCCATCTGGGTTATCGTTGATCGATTGACCAAGTCAATACATTTTCTCCCTGTCAAGATGACATATGAGCCAGCATGACTAACGAAGTTATATGTTGACATAATTGTATGTTTGCATGGTGTGTTAGTCTCTATAGTGTCAGACATAGGACCTCAGTTCACTTCATAGTTTTTGGCATAAAATGCAGGAAGAGTTGGGTACTCGAATCGATTTTAGCACAACCTTCCATCCACAGAATGATGGTTAGTCCAAGTGCATGATTTAGACTTTGGAGATATGTTGAGAGCATGCATTGTAGATTTTGTTGGGAGTTGAGATTCTCATTTGCCTCTGGTAGAGTTTGCATATAATAACTCGTACCATACGAGTATTGGCATGGCACCATATGAGGCATTGTATGGCAGGAAATATAGATCTCTCTTGTGTTGGACCAACTCCAGTAAGAGAGAGCTTTTAGGACCAGATCTTATTTTGGAGACTACTAAATGGTTAGGTTGATCTAGCAATGAATCCAGACTACTCAATGGAGTCAGAAGATTTACGCTGATGCAAAGTGTAAACATTTGGAGTTTTCAGTTGGGGACAATGTATTTCTTAAAGTATCGCTAATGAAGGGGTGATGAGATTTAGGAGGAACAAAAAGTTAAGCCCGAGATACATTTGTCCATTTGAGATTATCGGCCGAGTTGGAGTCGTTGCATATGAATTGGTGCTACCACCTCAATTTGCTTATGTTCCTCCAATGTTTCACATCTCGATTCTGAGGAAGTATGTCTCTGATCCGTCTCATATTTTGGCACCATAGTCGTTTGAGGTTAGGCCTAACCTATCTTATGGCGTGGCTCTAGTGATTATTGTTGATCGGCAAGTCAAGAGACTCCGGAACAACATATAGCTTTAGAGAATGTGATCTGGAAGCACTATTCAGTTGAAGAGGCCACTTCGGAGGCCAAGGATGAGATGCAGTGCATAAATTTGAACCTGTTCAACTCTACAAATCCATAGATTGGTATCTTCTATCTCTGTATCTGTCTCTGCATATTCTGCATCATTGTCTGCATATTTGGGTTCAAGTGAGTTAGAGCTCTTTTGGGTTCATGGTTTGATACTTTGTGATTTTTTTAGCCTCGAGGTTATGATTTACTTTGGATACATAGACTTGATGTCTGATGAGGAGATTTCTAGGTTGGTCTTGATTTGGAGACTCAGGTTCAATCTTAGCTTTGATCTAATTTTTCTAGAAATTTAGGGACAAATTTATTTTGAGGAGGAAGTATGTAATGTCCCCCTCATTCTAATTGGATTTTTGTAGCATTTTGTTTGATTTTATAGTGATTTGGACTCTTCGAAGGTGTTTAGTTTATCATTATACCAATTTTTGATGTCTAGTTGGTCCTGTGAGTGGTGGGAACTACGATTCTAAGTTGGGAAATGCCTCAAGAGATAGAATTATCCACGTAGGGCAATCTGAAGGCCTACTACATGCGTTAGAAAGTTCCTATGTTCATTAATCATATTTTGGTCTCGAACCGTGGCTGTTTGAGTCGTCTATGCACGTTGAAGGTTGATCTACGCACGTAAAACTTATGCTACGTGCATAGAAAGAGTTTGCGCATGTAGACATGTGCAATCGGGGTGATTTTGAGTGAAACACTGCTTTTTGGTGTTGTGGGTTTATAAATACCCCCACCCAACTTTCTTTCAGCCATAACTCCTCTCAACCATCAAATTTACTCTCAAATTTATTTCATTCCATCCTCCATTGCTTCCTTCTGATTTCTTTAGGTAAGAACACGTTATTAATCTCTTCTTTCTTCATTTTGTTTAAGATTTGTTCATTTAGGGTTTTTTTTGGATGAATTTGATGTTGAGCTCATATTTCCTCTTTTTTGTTGAAATGGGAGTTGAATGTTGTTAGATTTTGGTTATTGGAGGTAAAAAATGTAGGAATTTAACTTCGGTTTTGGAGGTTTTTGAGTTTGGACGGAATGAGTTTTATTGCAGTTAGGGTTTCAGTTCTAGATTATTTTCCAGTTAGATTTGAAGTTGTTTTTGTTATATATTGGAGTTGGAAATACATGAAATTGAGCTGGGTGTTGTGATTTAATGTTCTTCTTCTTTGGGTTAGAGAAATACGAATTTTCGGAGAGAAATCTAGATGATTTTGTTTTTATTTGTTGAAATGGATTGTAGATTCATGTTTAGGAGAATGATTAGATTTAATATGGATGGTTCGGAACATCAGGTATCGATCGATAAGGATTTTAGGTTGTTTTTAAAAGAATTTCTATCACGAAGACTAAAACTAAAATTTTGTTAGGATTTGGGTCTGATTTGGAATTTTGAGAGTTTAGGGACAATTTTGAAATTTCTAAGAGTTTAAGGATTTATTTGAAAATTCTAACTACTTGGAAGACTATTTGGTAATTTAAAAATATTGTAGGGACTGATCTGTAATTTTTTGAGGACTTGGGACTAAATGGTAATTTTACAAAATTTGATGGACCAAATTGTAATTTTACATAGGTTTCAATTTTTTAGGCTAGAGTGTTAGCCCTTGATCAAAATAGGTTTTTCTTCGTCGGACAAGCATCTGCATCTGTATTTGCATATCATGCATTCAACATTGTCACACTACCAACACCACATTTTGATATTCCTCTGATATGTTTGTTTCATCTTCCTGTTCCTGCTAGCATGATCAGCTTTGGACACCAGATGAGTGGGATGATAGCTTCAAACAAATAGGATGTGTCTTCTGAACCCTATATGTTTTTGTTGTGTCTGGCATTATTTTGAAATTGGAATAATTAATGGTTTGGCTAATTAATAATTCGGCTTATATGATTATTGATACTCGATGTTCTGTTTTTGATATCTAATATTTATATATTAAGAATATATGTAAATATTTTCTGCAAAATAATCTCGACTTTGCATGTTTGTTTGCTATATGTGGTATATGTATATACTTTGATATGGGGCACCTGTGCTACGTAGGGTAAACATAACCTTTGTATACCAATGAGCAGTTAAGGCCCAATTACCAGGGTATGGTTGTAGCCGTGTGTCCGGCCAAACACATGTACTTTGTTTCTGATAAGTGGCGGAGACCACATTTATTACATATATATCTCTGTTTCTGGTCCCATATCTATTCCTGATATATGATAAATGATATATATTCTTAATGTTTGTCTGCCTGCTGTTTTCTTTGGTTGCAGGCAATTTTGAAATGAATTTCAAAACTATTACTCTGTATATAATGTGTATACGTGTATACACTTATATCTGCATATGATATTTTCGAAAGGTTTTCAAAATGGTTTATGTGAGGTTCTAGACGTGATCGGGAGTGTCGTTTCCTTATTGAGTTTACTCACCTCCCAACATCTTTCAGGTACACTTTTTGACATCAGGAACCGTCCGACACCTCGATCTCAGTGAGACACCCTTGATAGTAGTGAGTGCCCCCTTGTTTGAGTTCTACTTTTATTTTTGGTATTAGAGCTCCACATGGTGTTGCTGTTGGATTACTGGGCTACCTTTTGTATTTTGGATACTGATTTTACTTATAACTGTTTTATATATGTTTGTGTTATTACGATATTATTCTATTATACTTATATATTTTCTTATATACAAATGTTTTAATGTATTCTTCATGAATGGTTTAATAAATGGATAAGATTAAATAAGTTAGGTAGAATGTCTGATTCTTCGAGGCTTATGCAAGATGGATTGGGCCTCTAGTTCTGTTCGTCTTGTACGTCAGTCATGATCTGGTAACGGGTTGTGACATGGCCAATTGGCAACTATGTGTCTACTCAATTATAGATAATTTCTTTGACAACACAATGCTCTAGCTACAATGCATTCCAAGTATCTCATACACTACTTTCCAAGACCCTTCTCTTAGGTTCAATCAACATCTACTTTAATTGATGTTACTTATCATAAAAAAACTCTAATTTGATGTTTTTCTTGCCCAAAAGGATTGTCTTTTTGCACTACTTCCAAAAATTTGGTCACCAACTTTGTACATAAATTTTACTAAAAAAATTGACGTTTTATTTATAAATTCTGAATATAGTTGATAACATTCTATATAGATGGGATCTATGGTCAAATTCTGACTCACTTAAGTTTTGGGAAAATGATATGTTTTGTTTTTGGTGCTTTGATGGAGAAAAGAAAAGTAGTTCAAGTAAAAATGTGAAGCCAAACTATATGGAGGTAATTTTCTCTCTTTTTCTTTTGTCCAAAACTTTTCTAACGGTAAATTTGCTTACTCTTAATTAAATTTTAGGATGCTGATGGAACTTCGATGTAGCCAAAACAAGAAAAAAATATTGGATTGAATATATGGATCGTACTATTCAAAAACAAAATTCAAGTGACAAAATATTGGTAATTTTCTCATTTAATTTTGAATTTAATTTTTGATGTTTGAAGAGTTAATTTTGTATTTTAGATGTTAATTGGGTAGTTAATGAAGTTTTGAAGTGATTAGGTTGATTAATTAAGTGGGAAATGGGTTGGAAATAAAACGAGAAATTTGGTGGAAAATAGATAAACCAATGACGTGTTACAGGTCGTTCGTCTTCCCTTCTACGCGTGGGTCAAGCTACAAGTAGTTTGTGCATGTTGTCTATGTCTGTGGCTAGGTTGAGACTCAGCCTTAGATTTTTGGTGTTTAGTGATTGAGCCTTACTACCCTAGGTTGAGTAACGCGAAATGACGTCCCATTCCTAGTTAAGTTTCCTGTCGTCTGTGGCGAGCGTTGTGCACCAAGTTTTCCAGAAATGGCACCATTTTTCTGTCTTTCTTTCAAATCATCCACCGCCCAACCCTGCAACTTTCCTCTTTAAATCACTCTTCCACCACCCATTTCAATCACTTTTCCTTCTTCATTTCTACACATCAAACACGTCTTCTTCACCTCTCCTTGTCGCCATTCATTCTTTTTCAAGTTGAGGTAAGTGTCAATTTGTTCTTCTTTCATTTTTCTGTTAAGAATGTCATGGAGCTTCTTTCATTTTCTGTTTTCTATTCATCGCTGTTGATGGATGATTGGTTTTAGTTTTCGAGATCTGGATGGATTTCAAGTTTTTCTTGTTAGATTTTGGTATACTTGAGCTAGAAAAATAAGGATATAAGTTGAACTTGGTGGTTTGATGTTTTTTTTTTTCAAATGGGTTGAAAAATCTGAAAACTTTAGGTATGTTAAGGATGATCTGAAGTTTTTGGGATTGAGTTGAGAATGATTTCATAATTTCTAGGTTTGTTGAAGAATGTGAGGATGTTTTGATTCGGTGAAAAATTGAGATATTTACGGGTTTAAGTAAAATGGACATTTTGATGTTATTGGTTAATGAAAAGGACTGAAAACGTAGTTTTACATAAATCTGAATATTTATACAGGACTGGGCTTGATATTTTATGTGTGTGTGTTCCCAAAAGAGAACTTACGGCCTTGCTTGGGCTTACTGTTCTGGCATTGGCCCTGAGGGCCACTAACTGTCTCGCTAGTCTTACTCTTCTTGTGAGAACGTTCGGACTGTCTCGCGTCAACACTTTCGAGGGCTATAGCAATACAATCAAGCCTCTGAAAAAATGATTACGCAAATCTTTCTGATCCGCTAAAAAATGATTAGCGACCTCAGCGGTGGCCCTAGCTGGCGACTCTGAATGTGAACCCAAATCTATGAAAGCAACAAACAAAAGAATGCATAAACAAAAATCAGAATGTCGACCATTGCCACTGTACCAAGATAACAATCAGAAAGGTATACAGAGGAAAATCAAACTAACTCGATCAAAGATACCTAAGCTCCACAATTGATCTAGACAATACAAAACCTAACGCTGTGATACCACCTTTGTCACGACCTGATTCCAAACCATGACCAGCGTACGAGGCGAACCGTTTATGAGAGACCGACCCATCTCGCACAAGCATCGGAGAACAGAACTAAAACTAATTCGTTGCAAAGCATATTAAATCCATTTTTAAAAGTTAATAATTAAAATCAAAACTTGTTTAAAATATAAGTTTCATAATAATAAAATATTTGATAAATAATAAGTCACATTTAAATATCAAATAAATATAAAAAAACATACACCCACAATTATATCGGTGCAGAACAACAAACAAAGGGGCACTGACTGCAACTGCAGAGTTCCTCACCAAGTATTGAATGCCGAGAGATCTCAATAAACCAAAATACCTGTAAATAAGAGTAAGGAAGATAGAAAGAACAGGAAGGGGTAAGAACCCTAGTGAGGAAAAGACACTCCAGAATGCCTCATACGTGCCTCACAAAAACATTCTTCAAAATATTTAGAAAACACTGCAAGCAAATATAATTGTATATATGCATACACGCTAGGTACAAAATAATAGTTTTAAAATTTATTTCGAATTCGTTTGCAACCAAAGCAAACAACAGACAAGTAAATATATCAAAAACTTATTTGAAATAACATAGATATTTACGTTTTCACAAAAACGTATTATGATAAAATCAGTTATCAACTGGACCGAGTTGATAATCCCTGATCATATTCCTGTATTATACTAAAACTACGTTGACTAGATCATATCAAAATAAACTAGCAACCTAGGGTCCAAATTGTACCCGACTCAAAAGGGCTAACAACTGACAACCTTAGAGGCTCCAAATAGTACTCCGTCCACCATAAGGTAAGCTGTAAAAGATAGGAATTGATCTAAGTACATCTACCATCATTGCAGTCCACGTGCTCCAGTAAGATATATTTTGTCAAACTACTGAACAATATACTACGGGAAAATAAGCAACAACACAGGCTCACCAAAATTATTATTCTAACAAAGCACATCTCACCAAACAAATCTGATATGGGCCCAACATCAAAATCATACGTGGACTCCGCCACTAGATCATATGTGGACTTTACCACGAAGTAAAATATGTGGACTCCACCACTAGAAATGTCTCATACGTGGACTCCGCCACTAGAAAAAATTTCACGTGTGTTAGCAAGACCACGAGTCACCACCTACTCTGGTAACTGAGTGCTACCACCTATCCTTGTAACTGAGTCTTTACTATGGTATACCAAAGGTTACATTTATCCCCGTAATATAGGTGTCCCAAGTCAAAATAATTAAATAATTTTTTATGCCAAAAATTTAAATGCAAAATCAAAAAGATAGTAGTGGATGTATCACTTACAGATCATGAAATCACCGATTTTAGAAATCAAAGAATAGATTTCAAAGAATATGAATATTTTCAAAATATTTATATAAATGGATATATAATTGATTTCGAAAGCAAAACCAATTTGAGTAGCCAAAACAAATCTCTTTTTCAAAGAAAAGATGGCATGATGCCATGAAATTAGAAATGACATCTATGTATGATAACCAAGTTTGAAACTTGGTGGATCCACCTAATGGAGCCAATGTCATTGATTGCAAATAGATTTACAAGTTAACTTGTAGCAAAAGGTTTTAGACAAACTCATGATATTGACTATGATGAAACCTTTTCTCTATTTGTCATGCTCAAATCCATTAGTATTCTTCTTGTCATAGCAACATATTATGACTATGAGATATGACAAATGGGTGTCAAAACCGCTTTCCTAAATGGAAACTTCCTCAAGGATGTGTACATGACACAACCCGAGGGTTTTGTCGATCCTAAGAATCCTAGTAAGGTATGCAAGCTTCAAAGATCCATTTATGGATTGAAGCAAGCATTTTGAAGTTGGATTCTTCGTTTTGATAAAGCAGTCAAAGAGTTTGGATTCATCAAGAAGGAAGATGAGCCTTGTGTATACAAGAAGGTTAGTGGGAGTGCGGTAATATTCTTAGTAATGTACATT
>CAODLS011833752.1:0-10656 GCA_948243855.1 Flueggea neowawraea | reverse complement strand
ATCATCAACACATCTCCGTTACAAGAAAAACGACTCACCATAGGCGTCGAACGGACAGCGTTAGAATTATTACTTGAAGCACACAAAACGCTCCTGCAAAACATTCACACAACTCATACTTTTCATACATTTCAATTAATTAACATCAACAAAAACAATTTTATCATTTTTTTTCTAAAGAAACGAGTAAAGGTGAATTTCTCACATCTTTCCTGTGGAAACGACGGCGTTTCGGAGATCAAGAAGTGTAAAATCGGAGGGAGAGAATTTGGGGGCGAGAGTGGAGGATCGACGGTGGAGATGGGCCGACGAAAGGGAGGAAGAGAAGAGGCTGCTAGCGAAGGCCATCGCGACGGGTGAATCGGAAGGTAATTGGTGACGATTGTTATAACTGGCGACGATCGTTAGTGACAGTGGTAGTATGGGTTGTTCTTACTCTGTGTGTGCTGTTTTTGGGAGTTCTGAAGAAGACTGACGTTGAAACTTTATTTTAGTGCATTGCTGATGTCATATTGCTGGGGCCCAAGTGTTGTTGACGGTTGCCACGTCGGATAGCATAAGTGAGATTGTTTTGCGGTTCTTGAGGTTTGGCCTAATCTACCATTTCGTCCCTCTTGTTTGAAAAGTCACCTTTCATGTCTCTATTGCAGAGCTTTGTCAATCAAGTCCGATGGCAATGGGGCACATCAGCAATGTAATATATGCCATGTATGATCCCATAAATCATAGTGCTAAACACAAAAAGCTTCCTCTTCTTTAATCTCCATCACCATTTGTCCCTTCGAGGATTTGATATAATTGAAATCTCATCTTTACCTCCACTTATATCTCTTTCACTTTAACCCACACTTCCCTCTTTCTCTCATTGCATCTCACAAGACATTACGAGAAAACCAACAAACTACAAACCAATTCACAGGCCCACCACTACCACAGACTTATCATTATTACAAAACCATTACGATAACACCACCACCACTACAACAGACCTAATAACCCCTAATAACCTACAACCACCACCAGATAAATCCTAACTGTCAACCCCTTTGAACATCAACAATCATCAGAGACATAGCAAAACATCCAGCTATTCATTACTCCTGATATGGTTTGGATATACAAAGGTTCATCAATCCCATTAAATATATAAAGCCAATAAAAAGGATTTCCAAGTCAAGATAAGGCCCAATAAAGATGATGCCCACTTAGATGCAACGTTACTCTTGGAACTCTCAACAGACATTTTTAACACATGTTTAAATGTAGAAATATAAAGTAAAGTAGATGAGATGAGATATACAGAAGTTCACAATTTGATACGCCTCATCAGCTCATTAAAATCTTTATCTCACTCACTCAAAATACATTTACAACACCTTATTTTAAGGTACATATTATTGACTCTAAGGCTATGTATGGATAAGAGATATGTTAACCCCAATGATTGATGATGAAAAGATATTAATAAATGATATTTGTTATAAAAAAACCATAATTGAAAAGGTTGGAGCCAAAGGAAAAGAAGTTGAATATTGAAAATGGAAACAATCTTAAGAATGGAGAACTTGTGTGAATAAGAAGGAGATGCACGAGAAAAACTGGAATCAGTAGAAACTCATAAGACCAAGAAAAAGGTTACGTGAGTAAGACAGGTTAACGCATACAACATAGCGAGAAACGGCACAAAACAAAGGAGTTGATGTACACGACTAAGACATTTGAATCAAGCGCGCCCAGTTAGAAAAACTTGCTACAAGTTAAAAGTTCCAAGAAGTGTTATGTGAGTTACTAAAAAAAGACAAAGAAGAAGATTCATGGATCTGACAAGCAAGAATCGAAGAATCTTTATCCAACATTCAAATTGTCAACTTACCCGAGCTATGAAGGTCTAATGCGTGCAAATTGGAAATGTTCAACTTGTTACACAAGTAAAAAGGTCCTTACGTGAGTAAAACGATTTGCATTAAAAGAAGGGTATTTCACTCTAATGGGTAATTTATTTCCCTATAAAGGACAACACTTCAAGAAAGTCTACGAATACATCAGGAAGAAGCCAATGGAAGATTGAACTAACAAGATACCATTCTTTGCACCTAGAATCATTCATCGTTCCCACCTAGAGTAGAAACTGAGCCTAACAAGATGGATGGAGAGGAATTGAGGGGAAGCAAGGGGATTGATGAAGGATTTCATGTTTCTTCTTGTTTAGCAAATTTTACTTCTTTAGAGAGGGAACAATAACGAAGATGAATAATTGTTCATTAAATATACTCAACCTTAATTTAGGCTTGAATGATGGGAATGAGACACTTTAATTATGTATTTTTTATTACCTATATTTTTATTTATCTGTCTTCTGTAACGTCTCACTTAAGCAGACAACTGAAACTAGTAGGTCAACATATCTATTGCACACATACTGTCCAAAATCTCAGATGAGATGGATGTGAAAATATGGAAATGTTTATAAGTATAAGGATCTGACTACTTAAGTAAACCAAACTTGAATTTTTGGGCTTAGTGATTGGAAGTTCATTAGTTGTTAGATGTTATTTAAGGATAGTTGTGTGCTTTAGTCATGAAAATTATGGTATCAGAGTCACTCCACATGCAAACTTCAACAGTGGTGGAGAAAACCTTAATTGATGGCGATGGTGGGGAAAACTTTAGCAGTTGAAAGGAGGACGCTAAGTATGGGAAAATCTCACATCAGTGAGTTAAGTATAGACGAAATCCATATTGACAAAACACGAAAGAGATTCTGGACATCATGACTGGAAGGCTTGATGACAAGGACGTCGCAAACCTATGGGGTGAAAATTGTAACGGCCCACCTAAATAGACAGTTGAAGCTAAGTTAATTGTTGCACAGTTGTTGTCCAAGGTCCCACATCAAATAGATATGGAAATATGGAAAGGTTTATCAGGACTTGGCTATTAAATACCTTAACATGAACATTTTAAATTAATGGTTAGAAGTCAATTAGTTGTTAGATGTTGCTTAAGGACAATTGCACGCTTATGTCAGGTCGTGACATCTTGTGTTTCCAAATAAAGTTCATGTCCATTCACATATTTTTCATTTGTCATAGAGAGAAGATTAAATTATTTCTCCTTACCCTTATATGCATCATTCTCCATCTTTTTGAAACCTTTTCATTCCCTTCCATTAAAGTTTCTCTAATTTAACCATGAAGCATCACTCTCAATCTGCACTCATCTTATAAACATTCATCTCTGAATCTAAAACCCTCATGGTAAAATACTATTAGTCTCCTTCAAAAAACATAACCAATAATTTTCTCTTTATCACACTAGAAAACGTAGGACACCGACAATTTAAAAATATAAAAAACACACGTCGAGAGGCTCACTCATTGCAATGCATACACAAAGATCTTCTCGCTGCAACTTCTCTTTAAAATGGAAACTTAAATATCAAACTCTAACAAACCCACAACACTGGATAATAAAGGGCAACAAGCAAAACCTAATTCTGGAAAAAAAAGACTTGCCGTCTGGATAGCACGAACAACTTGTCCTTTGAAAGCAATATGTCATTAGACGCATGCCTTTATCACACGTCATGTTGTTTATAAAGGTACATTCCTAGTAATCTAGGTCTTAATGGACAACATGTCGTATGTGATACATGGATATTGTTGTTTTGGGTCTTCTGTGAACGACCTATTGGCTAAATTTTCAGTTTATGTTTGGTCATTGAAAGGAGAAGTTTTTTTTTCAAAATTAAGGGAGTTAGAGGTGGCCAGTAATAGAATACTTCTGCTGAGCGTTATCATACAAACATTACCAAAGGAGAAGTTTATTTGATTCTTCTAACTTCTGTTTTTTAAAAAAAACAACCTAACATGCTGTATAAAAATTCGATGGGTCACAAATTCCTTAGAATTACTCAACAACAATAGATTTTACTTACATTTCAACATGAGCAACACATACATTAAATAATTGTCATGTATAAGTATGAATCAATCCGGTAGCTAAATATATAGTTTAATGTTACAATTGTGTTGGTGGCACTGATGGGACACATATCCGTGCAAAAATTTCACCTACTACAGCTCCAAAATATCAAGGAAGAAAAGTGTACACAATGCAAGACGTATTGGCAACTAGCACATTTAATTTGAAATTCACATGTGTTTTTTTTTTAACTTAAAGAAATTCACATGTGTTATCTAAATGGTAATGGGTAATATTAAATTCAAGAATAATGAAAAATGCATTACTAGTTTGTATTTATTGAAATATTAGTGTTTATATTTATGGATAATGTAGTAATAAATTCTATTTCTTAGAAAAATACTATTAGCTTGAAAAATGCTTTGTAGATATTGGATAGTGGATTCATATTGAAAAGTGGACTTATTACACTATATAGAAGAGTGTGATATAACTTAAAAGAATATTCAAGAAGCACACCTCATGAGAGCATTTAGAGTGCTTAAAAGACGATATTCTACAACAAATAGTTTAACAAAGCCTCACTATAGTGTGAACACACGAAAATAAATCACCATTGCATGTTGCATATTGCTTCTTCCAAATTCTTTTTGGTCTTCAAAAAAAAAACTAGGCTTAATACATAATTTATCCCCCAAACTTTCACGTTTTTTTGTTTTGTCACTCTAAACTTTTTGAATGTTTAATGTACTCCATAAACTTGTTAAAATCATCTAAACTAAGGATTTTTTTAACGTATTTGAATATCAGAAACCTCCAGTTTACCTTCAAGTTATCACTCCTAAAGTTGATATATTGCATAGTTTAATAAAGTTTAGGAGGTAATTGAGACAATTTAAGTACGTTTAGGGGGTAATTGAGACAGTTTAAACAAATTTTGGGGGTAAGTTGAATGCTTGAAAAGTTTATTGTGACAGTAGAAGAAAAAGTGCAAGTTTAGGGGGTAAGTTATGTATTAGTCCAAAAAAACTACTATCTTGGTCATATTTTTCACCCATTATTGCACAATTGACATGCAAATTAGCTTCTTGGAATATCACTTCGTCGTAAAGTGGTCTCCATTATATTATCAAGCCCATCACACCTATACATCTAACCACCACTAGAATGGGTTTTACATCAATTATCTTAAAGATTTTTTGTGCTTAAAAGTAGTCTTTAAAAGTTCTTATGAGCATAGGTCTTTGATTTTTTTCATTCAAGACTACTTTAGTCTCGTTTTCTAGTGTCATAGGCGGATTATTGTCTTCAAAGTTTTCAATCAAGGGTCTTTAGCTTGCACTACAAAAAATTGATTGAATTGCGACCAACACTTTTGGTCGTAAAAGTAAAATTTTGGTTGCAAAAATAGTGTTGCGACCAAAATTCGATCACAACATTCGGTCACAGAAAACGTGGACGCAAAACAGTTTTTACGACCAATTTGGTCGCAATATTTGCGACCGAACATTTTCCGTCGCAAGACTTAGAACGGAGTCAGTGGACCTTTTCCGGACAAGTCAGTGACCATTTGGTCGCAAAATTTTGAGACAAATCGGTTGCAATTTTTTTTGCACAAAAAGGTTGCTAAATCTGTGACCAAATGGTCTCAAAACTGTGACAAAACAATCGCGAAATCTGTGACCAAACGGTCGCAAAAATTGTGACAAAACGGTCACTAAATTTGTGACCGAACGGTCGCTAAATTGGTGACCGAACGGTCACAAAAACTGTGACAAAACTTCACAATATTTTTATGACAAATTTGTCTCAGAACTTTGTGATAGATTGGACACCAAAATCTATATTATATTTTATTAATTATTAATAAATAATTTCAAAAATGAAAAAAATATAAAAAATATTTGGTATTAATTCTAAAATAGATTAAATATTAATAATTTAAATCTCAAATATTTACAAATTATTTAACTATTTAATATTACTAAAATATCATAATTACATAAACCTATCTACTGCATCTCTTTGTTGGACTCTGATGTGTCAAATGCAGGTGACTCAGATGTAGAAGCAAGGCTTGCCGTATTATCCATTTTTTTCATGAATACCTCCATTTGTCTCTGAAAGACACCTGAGCTATTTGCATTTGCTCAATCTGCTGCTCCTGAGATAAACGCATTTCCTCGATCCATTGTTCTTGCGCTTAGCTTTGGCTTGAAGATCGTCTATTCGTTGTCGTAGCTCTGTATTCTCAAGTCTATCTTTTCAACGGCAAACCAAGCCCCTCTACCAATTTCTTCATACTATAAAGGCTATCAGGTAGCGTTGTGTTTGGAGGCGCCCACCAGTGAGACCATTCTGAAATCAAGTTGTCCGCTCTCTCAGGTATGTTGAATTGGGCCTTAATATTGAGAAGCGTTGTGACTGCTGCCAATTGACTAACCTCGCAACTTGGATATAACGGTCTACTCGCAGATGCCAACATATCAAACAATATTTGTGCCTCCGGATTGGGATCCTCGTCCAAGTAATTCGTCGCATCCTCCGTATGGGGGAACACTAAGGGGCCCGTCGCATTGAAGACCATCTGGTGCATTTGCCCATAACCTGGTTGATTGCACTGCGCGTGCTTATTATGTTCATTCAGAATGGGCTTAGCGTAAGAGGAACTACCTTCGTACTACCTAGACTCATGCAATGCTGCTTGAAACATAATGTATGTCCCCCCCTTGGTAAACCCATTGGTGATAACCACAAACAAAACCACAGCTATATATGTGCTTTCTGACGAAGTTAGGGTGTAACAACTTTCTATTGTCTCACTTACTGCATGGACAATGTATCTGTGGATTGTTGCAACAGAAATACATCATTGACTGACAAAACTCAACAAATTGCTCTACCCCAGCAAAAAATTCGGACGTCAAAAAATTATTCAATGTATGTACGTACATCTATTCACGCATTTTTCTATCGTTTCTGTTTCACAATTTAAATAAGAATTCTACTTATCCACAATTTCAAAGTACGTATTGTCAACAATATAAATAATAAACCAACATTAATTATATTAACCATCTCACACATAAGTAATATGTCAACTCAATATAAACACAAATATAACTATGCCAACATTATATCAACTATATATATATATATATATATATATATATAAACAATCTTACACAAAAATTATATCATACTAACAATATATAACAACAAACCAAACAAACAAACAAAATAAAATATTAAAATATCGATTTTTTATTTAAAAACAGACTTACAAATTTAATATGATGTCCAAATTCGCCAAAAAAACTTTGAAATATGCTCGTACAACCTGCACTATGGTATATGTATGTTGTGATTTGAGCATGTTCGTTCAGTAGTTACTTCTTATTTATATAGACCAAGAAATTTGTGACGGAATATTTGGATGCAATTTATTGTGAGGTCGCTATTTTGCGACCAAATGGTCGCAAACTTGACTTTGACACAAAGTAGAGCGGGAATCAGAGTTGCCGCCACAAAATCGCGACCAAATAATTTGTCACAAACAAGTGAAACCTTTGACACAAACCTGCGACAAAAGCAATTCCGCCATTAAAATCAGCGGGAAAATTGCCGCCAATTGTTGTGACAGACAAAGTGGTCATTAATGTTGCGACGAAATGTAATTTAGTCGCAATTCCTTATAGTTGATTTACCAACTCTTCCATCAACGAGCGGTCGTCACAATTGTTGTCAAAAAAGATTGGCGGGAAGCTTCCCGCCCATTTTTGCAATGAATTTGTGCTCGTCACAATCTGGTCAACCATGGAATTGACTTTTTATTTCTTGATTTTGTGACAAATTGGTCACAAACCTGACTTTTTCTTGTAGTGTTGGCATAAAATTTCATCCCTTTGGGACCAAAGGGCCACACACTGAAAACGTGCATGTATGTCATACCACCTCTCTTTAACGATCTTGAACATTACAATAATACTGTAGCAACAAAACAAAAACATGAGTCAAAATTATTAAAATTGTAAAATAGAAGAAGGAAATGAAGAAGAAAAAAAATAAAGAAGAGAAAAGAAACATAAGGAATATGGATCTTGTGTTGCACTCACACATCAAGTAAAATAGTCCACCTGAGGTGGCTTGAAACCACCTAGGATTTTGTACAAAAACAACAGTATTAATTTACTTTGCAGTACAATCTGCAAATTTTGAACTACGAGAAATGTACAAGAACCAAAATAAATAAAAAAGTTGAACTCAGCATTACAGTTTACAAATTTTTCAAAATTATAGAATGGTCCCTACTTTCAAAATTACATTCAAAAGAGATCCTTGTCTAAGCAAAGAGGATTGTGTTACTCCTATTTTTAAGCTATTAATGCATCGTGAACTAAGCCTGTTAAGCCAGTATAATGCCAAAGTCTTGAAGTCTAATTGAAGACCCAACAAGCAAGGCTGACATAGAATGTGGTAAAGGAGGTACATTGAAGTAAACAAATGCTTAATTAATTTTGAAATGATTCATAGTGTATGTATTTGGTAGATTAAATGGATTATATAATAAAAAATATAAAATAGCACATTTCTATAACTATAATCTACTAAATATACAATATGCTAAATTTATAAAAAGTTAAACCCGCTCAATGCAATAAGCACAGTTGGCTATTTTACCTATAGTACGATTATGTCATTGGGGACTACCGCCTAATTATCGGAAACAATTCAAATAAGTGATCCAATTTCCAAGTCGGATGCTGTAAAATTTGAAAAATTATAGAGTATTATGATATATTCTCTTTTTTATAAAGATTTTTTTAATTTTTTTATTAAAATAAGTGATATTTTCTTAAATCAAGAAGTTTTTTATTATTGTATTTCATATTTGTTCATTTATTAAATAATATTTATATAGTATGCAAATAATTACATCCAATTTATTATATTAAAATAAATAAAATTAATCTAATAAATTATTATTATAATTAATATAATTTAATTATTTTTTTAATATAAGTGTCCAAATTTTTTTTTGAAGACTATAAGTGTAAAAACTTTAAAAATTACTCTTCACGGGAACGAGGAAGTAACATGATCAAACAAGACATCAATTTGAGTTTTTTAGCGGCATTACCCAATAGATATATGACCATGAAAGTGAACACCTTAACTTGTTCCAACACAAACCCACCAATGTAGATTCCATTCCCAACACTTTTGACCTGCAAGTAACTCAAACTGAGATCCTCTTAGTCAAACCATGTCAAACCGAAGTGAAGCAAACCTTCCAGCACACCAACCACTCTTACCCCCAACGAAAAGAAAACCCAAAAAAATTCATAAAATTGCAAAAATAGGGGGAAAAAAAAGATGGAATCAAATCATTTTATGAGCATGAATCCAATCCGATCCATGCATGCAAGTCCAACGATACGAAGAGTTGGAATCTATAATACACTAAAACATCAACTGGGCTTTCATAACGTGGTGTGGGTCTCTCAAATTCGCGATCTCTAGATGCGCCGATCAGTCTTGTGGCTAGCCATTTGGAGTTTGAGAGAGAGCAGTGAAGAGAGAGAGAGAGAGATTAGTGATAAATGGTTTGGGTTTGGGGGATGAAGAATGATGGTTTGGGTTTTTGGCTGATTTGGATATGGTTCAGAAAATAGTGGTTTGGGTTTTTGACTGGTTTGGGATTTGTTTGGTTTTGGTTTGTTGCTAGGTAGTTGTCCACCTCAGCATTTTAAGTTGAATGGACACATTATTTTTCATACGTGTCCCCATTAAAACTGGACTCACTCTTCTTTAACGACACGTTTAATACCTGCGCTAAACAGAGTAGCTAGAATTTTGGATCAGTCGCAAGATTTAAAAAAAATGATGGGGTTGAGAGGTGAAAACAAAAGTTTATGGGGTTTGAATTGAAGGATCCGGAATGAAAGTTAAAGGGGGAAATTACGGATTCGGCCCTATCACACAACAAAGAGGAAGAACAGTATATTCCAACACATCTGAAGCCTCAATTAAGTGGCCCCCCGTAAAATAAACGGCCCTGATTTAACAACCTTCGCTCCCTATTTATGCGCTTTCTGGGGGTCCCTCCTTTCTTACTTCCTCTCCCTTTCTCTCTCTCTCTGACAAAAAAGAAAAAAAAAACCAGAAAGAAAAAAGTAATACTACTACTCTTCGCAATACCCTAAATTCTCTCTCTCTTCAACTCGATCCTCCACGTTACCCGATCCTTCAATGCCGGTATGCGTACATTGCTTCTCGACTTTTCCGAGTCCCGTGTCAGGTGTTTGCCGGAATTCCGGTTCCAATTTCATTGTTTTGGGTCTTTCTTTACTGCAACAAAAAAGCCCTATTCTTTTTGTGTTCAATTAGGGCTTTTGAAGTCTTCGTAAGTTGCGTGTTTCTGGGTTTGGCTTAATTTTTTTATATTCGGTATTTTTTTGCATTTTTTGGAGGGTTTTGTTTTGGGCTGAATTTGGCTGTATATGTGATTAGTGATGGTTTAGAAGTTTAATTGCTAGTTGTTGATTGTGTTATTGAGTTGTTTACTTGTTTTTATGCTTGATTACTCGTTTTAGCATTGTTTCAAATTGTTGAGCTGTGTTTGGATGATAGGAAATTGCGGGAAAGTTAAATAAATTCAAAATTGTTTACCGTTAATATCCTGTTTTGGTTTGGTTTTGTTGAAGGCTAGTTTTTTCACTCCTACGTGGA
>CAODLS011833168.1:0-12271 GCA_948243855.1 Flueggea neowawraea | reverse complement strand
AAAAGACTCTGCCACCTATTGTAGCAGCTTCACTAACATTACCGGAATCAACTGTACCTGTTCCATCATTACCCTTTCCGCCCTGAGGCAAGATCATTCTGTTACTTAGAGGAGAGCTCAAAGGCATCACCATTGCACCACTTCCAAGTCTATCCTCTGTTCCCAAAAGATTCCTCTTTGCCATGTCAGCAGCTGAAGGTACTACACCAAGGGCTCCATTGCTTGGAACAGATCCAGAACTAAGAGGTATACTGGATGAAGGCTGACCAGAGAGGCCACCTCTACTAATGCCCCTTGCTAATGCAGCATCTGCATGCGAAGGCGAAGGTCGACGGCCAGGGAAACCAGCAATTTCTTCCTCCTTAGCAGAATTTGCCAAAGTGATAGGGGATGAAGGGTTAGCAGTGGCAGCAGCCTCCAAGACACTTCGAGCGGAAGTTGTGCCTGGAAGATTTGGAGAAGGGGTTGATGCACCAGAAAGAGTATGAGCTGGAACACTCACTGACAAAGGAGCTATATGATTTCCAGTCGGCGTTGATGCAGCAGAGCAACTGACAGTGCTACTTTTTGCAGGTGGAGTTCTTGCAACAACATCAGAATTACTATCCTGTGAAGCTGTATCATCAGCTTGCTCCTGGATAGAATTGGCCTCTTTTTGAGAAGAAGTGACAGTGGCCTGGGACATAAAAATAGAAGAAGACTATCATCGCATACTAGCATGCAAAAGTCAGTTCAAAGTTCAGGACATAAAAGCCGACAATACATAGCAATTCTAGATACCAGATATAAAGCTGTGGTTGTTAGAGGAAAAAAAACATGCAAACAAGAAAAGACTCTTGCAATAATGATGTGCAAGCCACTAGAAAGTAAATTTCAGAAAACATAACAATCAGTTACAGCATTTAAAAAATCAACATTTTCATTAAAACAAATCTTTGCTACCAAGCACTTCTGTAGAATAATCTGATTTGAAAGTTGAGAGCACAAAAGGAGGCGTCAGAACAAAGAACAAACTTTCATAGTCCAATACCCTTTTCAGCATAAGCAAAGTTAATAGCATAGGATTTAGAGTATATGAAAATCTAATGACTAAATGCTTGATTGTTCCAAACACACAATCAAGATCAGATATCCCATGTCAACTAATCTAAGCCATGTGCTGAATACAAACAATGCAATAAAATATGGTAATGTGATAAAAATCAATGGCTAGATAAACACACTACTTGATAGATATGAATGAGGCAAAGAATCATAACCTCTCGTTCAATTCTCTATCAAAATCAAAAACAAAATTTGTACTCAACATTAAGATACATACAGGAACTAGAGATGCTGATGCAGTGAGTGTTCTTCAAGCTTTGAAGTGGTGCACCCTGAGGAATACATTAAAGTTTCACCTAGTCAATAGAAAACCTAAATAGAACTATAAATATACTGATATTCTCATAAACTACTATATGTTCAACCAACCACAAACTAAGATTAAGATATTTTCAAGGGCTAATATACAATTGGTGGAAAAAGTGAAAATATTTACAAAAATCGGAGTTGTTTTTTTTTTCAATACAATATAAACAAAGAAAAAATAAACTGACAAAATGGTAGTGAAAATCAAAAATAAACTAAATGAAAACTAAATGTAAAAGAAAGGGCCATATTTTGGGGGAAAAAAAGTTGAATGCATATTTTTGTAAATATTCACACTTTTTGTTGTATGCCAGATAATTTCCCTATTTTAAATCTCCAAAGCATAGAAGAGTACAAAGCATAGTGTATGTAGGCATAACATATCACCTTGACAGGAGGACCAATATTAACAAGGTCCTCAAGGGCTTCCACCTTGTCTAAGGGTAACGAGTCATAACGCCCATCAACATCACTGAACTCATCAAAATCTTCCTACATAGAGAAAGAAATAAAGACAAAGAAAGAACATAATTAGCTTATAATTTGTTGAGTCAGCGGTATTAATAAAACCAGTCATTAAGAAATATAATAACATGGGAAAAAAAGAATTGACAGAGAAGTGGAAAATGTTGCATAAAAATGTCAACAAAAGACTAAAAAAAATCCTTTGAAATGCTCCTAAGAAAACAAATTGGAAGGATACGAACCTGATTACGTTCCACATAGTCATCCAGAAAGTCTTTAACATCATTGACCTGCTCAGGACTCGGTTCATCGTTGTCCAATAACCTCAAAATAAGTTCTAATTTCTTTATATGAGCCGTGTGCCGCAAAATAGATGTCTCTAAATGTGTCTGGAGGTTCAAAGAACAAGTATACAAACAACTGATAACTAAAATAAAGAATAATGAAGTAAAATAAGATGCATTTTTTCAGTCATACCAGCCTGGGGGGCCTTGTCTTTCCTTTCTTAACAGATAGTCCCTCCAACTCAGCTTCAAAGTTATCAATCTGAGATTCTAACTCCCCAACCTAACCAAATAACAAATGAAGATGCAAACAGAAATCAGATGGGCAAGGCCCCGATCAAAAAAACAAAGAAGATATGAATTTATTCTGTAAGCTGTAATCACGATGACAATCCATCGATAGACCATACCGCTGCAATAATATAATCTCTTTACATAAAATTGGATAGGGAGATGGGAAAAGACCATATATTAAAAGAGAAAATGGAAAAAATGAATTAATAGAGCTCAAAACTTCTAACAATCTGATGATCATGTTGCTTTAGTAAAAGCGACACACAGTGGATAGGGCGTAGCAATATTTGTGATCGAAAAAAAGTAAACTTATGTTGCACTCTTTTTCTAGCCATAGATATGTATTATATGATAAATGTTGTATGCTAAATTTGGAACAAACAAATAGCCCTAAAGCGGTTCAATGAACAGTCAGGAAGAAGTTTATGTTAACATTGAAAGAAACAAGTGTTAATAAATCACTTAACCCTACATTAGAACTCAGCTTATTATTGAACTGCTTATTTACATACCACATTATTCAACCAATCCCTCGTTTCTGATTTTGCCTTCTCCTTTGGATCCTACAAAAAATACTTGAAAAGTTAGACAAACAGGGTGTTAAAGCATAGGTCGTCATAAAAAAAATCTTATTACATTTAATTATCAATTTCACAATCAGGAGTACACATGTATAAGAGGCACCTACCACATCCTCCAAAATCTAGTTTGACACAGCCAATACGAAGAAAGATATTAGAATGAGAATGTAAAAAAGTGAAACTACAGATGGACAAAAAAGGACAAAACTCTTACTAATACTAGCAACCAAATTGTGTGCTACTATACTAAAAAATTAGAAAACCACCCAATGTCATCTTAATTAAATACTCATTGCTTCCAAGATTCCTGATCGTCCTTGTCTAACAATAGAAAAAAAATTTAAGGCCTTGTCAACCATTAAGTTACCATCCAAATTTCAGAAATTTGATTCAAATCAGTGGATAAGAATAAGAAAACTTACAGTTTTAGGCTGTTGGCCTAGTCCTTCTTTAGAAAATGCTTTTGTCTTGGTTTCCTTTTCGCATATCTTGAATCTTTCCATCTCACGCTCAATTAACTTCCGAGCATCCACTAATGCCTGCTCATAAGAGGCACTAACCTTCATGAAACCCAACCAAAAAAAGGGATCAGCTACTTGATTAAATTATATAAAAAATAGATAAGAGAATAATAACTAAAGAAACATTTTCACTGTGTCACATCACTCTATCAAAACTAACACAATAGCACTAGTTAGAATAAATTAACAAAACAGAGTTAGTGAATATATACAGCAGTTCATCATGCAAAGCCAGAAACGCAAGTGAAAGAGTCATAATTACATAAAATTACCACCTAACATTCATTTCAGAAAAGAAAGGACACTAGTGTTAAGGGAGTTAAAGAAAACACTAAGAAGCTGCAATGTGTTGTGATTAACAGTAATTGTAGTTAACAAACTCAATGGTGAGAGGTCAACCCAAAACTGTCAGATATATGCATTCAGGCACCTGAGCAAAGAGAATCCTCTTCCACCTAAGTGAAACTTAAAAACAGAAAACTAAGTTCTTACGATATATCCAGAAAAGCGACTGAATATTGTGATGCAAGTACATTCTGACCCATGGAAAATCTACATAAGACGAGAATAAAACAATTTCCAATTGAATTTAATGGATATATTAAAAAGAAACTGATCCCATTTTAACTTTATACAAAAAACTAAATTCGATTTCCAAGATAATTGTTTCACAGACAAAAAATGCAAAGATATTCTTGCAAACACCCAAACCTATCATGCTAATATATCATGTTCTTTTGTTTTACTCATTGTATTAAGTATGGTCAAGAAAAATAATTCTAGCATTCATCAAGCAGTCACTAGCTTTCATCAGACACTACAAGCAAGAGTAAATAAAGCAGGGAGGACGGACCTTCTTATCCTTGATCTCACTTGACTGAATCCATGTCTTAATCTGATCCCTGTATCTTTGCAGCTTTTTTATCTCCTTCTTCAAGTCTGCTTCGAACTTCTCTTTCTGATTCGCATTGTCTGTATCATAAACCTAAATACAACAAACAACAATCCATTACCTCAAATAAACTAAAATTATATTCAGAAATTTGCAAAAAAGCCCTATTATTTTTTCTCTTCTTCTTTCTACACTAGAATCGAATAAGATTTTCAAACAATTTTTTTTTAAATTCAATTTAAATAGTTCAATTATAACGTCTTTGATACAGTTTGATTTCTCAACTCAATTAGTAATGCCCCTACACTCCAATTCTTCCCCATAATATGAGTGAAAGGGAAAATGACGACATTTGTTTATACTTGACACAAAGATTACAAGAAAACTACTATTCGAATAAACATCAAGTTCAAAACAGAGGAAATTTGTACGGGGTTCATACTAAAATGCGCATTGCCACTGTAGTTCTTTCGGACCACAAAACCATGGACTAACAAAAGTAATCATAAAAATGCAGAAAACCTGAAGAAACTGCAGCTACGAAGTCCACAAAAATGATTAAAATTTGAGCTCAGGACAAAAGAAAAATCGCAGCTGGCACAATTTCACTCAAAAGTCATTCACATGTTCAAAGAAAAAGGCAGAAAATTCATAAAGTCGACCGAAAGGAAAAGAAACTAACTCTCGCACTAATTTTCCAGCATTCTTTACACGAATAAACTTCAATAAAAAATAATATTTAAACCAGAAAAGAGATAGACAGTTTGAGAGAGAGAGACTTTGTTCCAGATACTGTCGAAGACATCGACGCCTTCCTGGACCTTCTTGAGAACCCGATCGATCTCGCCCTGTAACTTGCGACTTGCTCCCATTGTCGAAGGCCGTGATGCGGTGTTGAGGTCTTTATCATACAAATAACAGCTGTTTTATAGTTAGGGTTTCAAACATATTTGGTGCACAGAGAAAAGCGAGAGCAGCGACGGAGACGAAAGTGCTGAGTGTTGACGGGGGAAGAGAGAGAGAGAGAGAGAGAGAGAGAGAGAGAGATTGGTGGCAGTGCGTGGATTGTGAGATCGGGGCTGCGTTTTGGGTCCTTGTGAGCCGGGCTTTAGGCTAAGTTGAACCAGAATTGGCCTATTAAGGGTTGGGAGATCCAGTGAACAGTGTCAACATGTTTGAAAAAATTTCAGGAATAAATCTTTTAGTTCTTATTTACAATTTCTATATGGAGTTTTATTTTTCAAAAACTAATGCACCGTCAAAAGAAATTTAAAAGTTCCATTTTTTCGGTTTTTGATGGCACAATTTTAATTAATTAAAAAAATAGAGTTTAGAATTTTCCTAGGGATAAATTTTTAACAAAAAGCAAATATAATAGATAATTTTAAGGTTTGTTTGAGAGAGTGATATGTTTTGTATACAACATCTAGTAGGCTGTATAGTTTAGAATAGTAAATAAAAAAATGATCTAAACTTTTTGGTTCGATCGATGGTAGTCACACTTGTGGTGACTTATGTTCAAGCTTGAAAGAGGATTTTTCTAGAGGTATATAAGTCTCATTTCAAGAATGGACTTTGGAGTTGTTAGTTGAGCCTTTCCACTTTGCTTTAGCAGTCGAGATTACGTGACAAAACTTGATTCTTGTCAAGTTTAATTATACTTCTTTAAATATTTTTAGTAAAGATGGACTCACAAGGTCATATTCAGCGATGGTAAGCTATTATTGATTATTCTCTATCCTCCTTTTCAATAATAAAAAAACTTTTATCTTATATAAAATTAGATGAAATACCAATTTTTTTTAAAAGTTATATAATTGAAAGTTAATATTAAATAAAGACAATAATAAAATATTTCACATACTAAAATATTTTAAAAAACTAGAATATGTTGTATACTTAACAAGATTTACCAAATAAATATGTCACGTTTTTTTCTATTATATGACATTAATAATAGAAAAAAATTTATGTTAATTGCCTTAATAATCACGCCCTAATTTTTTTAGGAGAAATTTTTAATTAATTAAAAAATGCTAACCAAATATTTACCAATTGCAACTGGTAAACGATAAAAATTCTTCCACACATCTCTCCACAAATTTGTCAACTTTGCTTCATAAAATGAGAGTTAATTTTATAGACGATCACTCAACTTGAGGGATTTTCCCACAACAGTCACTAAACTTCGATTTTGCCCAACAAGGTCACTAAACTTAACGGTTTTGTTTTCGACAGTCACTATTGACGGATTCTATTAAGACCTGGTGTCGAAATGCCACGTATGCGCCAAGTTGATTTGAGTTATGCCACGTAGGATGACATATGGGATGAAAAAATAAATAAATTAATGATGTGGCTTTTAATCTTAAAATATAATCTAACCTAATCCCCAAATCAAGAACGTCTCTTTCTTTTTAGGCAAAAAAAACCCAGCAGCTCTTCTTGTCTTTCTCTTCTTGTCATTCTCTGCCAAGACATCTCTTCTTGTCCTTCTCTTTTCATTGAATACAAAATAAAGCAACATTTATCACGTACCATCTTTTATTTTAATGTTCTATTTCTTTTGTTGTGGAAGCTTTATTGGGGTTCACTTTGGTTCATTGAAAGGGAACATGATGGCCATTATGACTGCATGTAAAAGGGTTATTGGGTGTGGTCCACCCTTATATGGTGATTTTTTAGTCACTATTTTCTAGGGTTTTAGTTTCTTTAATGTTGTTTCATGTTTAGGGTTGGAAAAGTTTGGTTTGTTTAGGTCAGTTAGTAACAATAGTATATTTATGTTCTCAAAGTCTTATTTGTTTGATATGCAGACCCAAAGGAGAACTATTTCAGTGTTTACTTTCACTTCAAAGGATTGTTGTTGCCGTGGGAATACAGAGATGGTGCAACATAGATTTTTTATTGGTGCCATTTGGAAAACATGACATTGCAGCTGTTAGACAAGTGGTTAGTAAAATGCGACGTTATTGATGTTGTGCAATATTTTTACAAGCTGCATGATGCACCATTTTCGAATGGTTTGGTTCCTCTTGATGGGATGACAGGCATACATAAAATGTGTGTTGTAACTGAGGCAAAAAGTTTCATAGATGTGTATGTGAAACATTTTTACAGCTATAATGATGATGACGCTTAAGAGTTTGGACGAACTAGACTAAGTCCTCTTCGACGCTTTACTGACGTAGGGCATGGAAAGGTTCGAGCTCATTTAGACCACCTTAATGTTCAAAAAGGTTATTTCTCAACGATCAAGAGAAGAATGCTTTACCGGCCGTGGAAGCTGGAACTAATGAAGAAGAAAGGCCCAACTCCATTTTTCATGGGTTAGGAGATTTAAATGTGATTGAACAAGCTAGGATGGAAAATGCTAATGCACCTATATTTGAAGCGCTTTTTGGAAACATAGAAAACTTGGAGGACTTTGTTAATCCTTAGTACGTTATTACTGCTAATGATGAGGATTATCACGAGGTTATAAATCAAAATAAAACAAGGCAATCTTGTAAGTAATATGATAATATGCAAAATATGGGCGGTTCTATTGTTGATGGTAACAGATTCAGTGACTTAAAGAATGATTTTGACGACGAAGATGAATTAAATTCTGGAAGTGATAGTGACAGTGGAAATCTGCCTAAGTTCTTTGAATTTAATATGGAAAGGGATTCAGAAAATCCTCAACTTTGTAAGGGCATGTTGTTTGCTAACTTTTCAGATTCCAAAAAAGCAGTGGAAAAATGGAGAATAAGAAATAGGTGACAACCATATTTTCATCCTAATGATCAGAATAGATGTATGGCAAGGTGTAAATATGATCCTGATAACTGTCCTTTCAGAATATTTGTGTCTCCTATTGGTGCTGGTGATCTGACGGTGCAAAAAAGTCGTGTTGTCTAAGGCACACTTGTCCGAAAATGCAAAAGAATTTCCATTTGACTACTAAAATGTTGGCTTTTAATTATGTTAAGAGGTTTAGGGCAGATCCATCGTGGACTGAGCATGGATTAATTGATTGTATTCAGAAGGAATCTAGATATTATAAAGCACTCAAAGGCATGGAAGGTTAAGAATATATGCATGAACATGATTTATGGAGATGAGGAAAATATTCTAAATTGTTTGAATAGGCAAGTGATTTAAAGAAGATGAATCTAGGTTCTACAGTGGATATTTGGAGTGATTATAGTAGATTTATAGGTTTTTATGTGTGCCTCGTCCCTCTCAAAGATGCATTCAAAACATGTTTGCATCCAATTATTTGCATAGATGGTTTTTGGCTAAAAGGGACATATGGTTATCAACTTTTATCGGCTGTCATGCTCAACCCAAATGATATGATTTATTTTGTTGCATTGGCTGTGATTTTGAAGGAGAACAAGACGACTTGGAAGTGATTTTTGGAATTGCTTGGTCATGATTTGGAGCTCGATAATAGACAAGTATCTTCCATGAACGATAGACAAAATATTAGTATATTATTTGAAGACAAATTATTTTAATTAATAGTCTTTTTAAGATCATTTGTTTGAGATGAATTTTTACTGCATTTTGTTGGATTAGAAAATCAGTAGTTGAAATAAATATTATGAACCGAAATGATTCTTAACTGTGGTGTAAAGAAAATCCTTAATAACTTTTTTTGATAAGTAAATACTTGGTTGACGTCAGTATTCTTAGACAATATATGTGCAAATTAGTGACAAAAATAACTTCAATAGTTTAGACGGTAAAGCATGTTTTTGAAGATTAATGTGTAAAGAGTGAGAGCAATGAGATTGATTCACAAGTATGTAGCACCAACATTAATTTTATGTTGTATATAATTGATCTTGTGTTGTGTTTGAATCAGTGGAATGTAATTTGATTCAAAAATGACTCCATGGCTTGTCAAAGTAGTTTCTTAAGTTGTTTAGTATTAGTTGGTTCATTTTTAGCTCTACAAGATTCCATAATTCTTTTGTGGCATATTGATCTATTATTTATTCTCAAGACACTACATCAAGCTCTTACTCAATTTTATGCTAAACAAGTCTCAATTTTTCTATCAATTTTCATGATCTATTAGAATATTGGTTATTGTTTGAAAATTTAAGTGTGTTGTTAGAGGGACTTGACAATGCATTGAATGAGTTGTATTCAATGGCCAATCGTAGAAATTGTGTACACCATATGTACACAATTTTTTGCGCTTTGCACAAGGGGAAATAGTTAAAGGATATAATATGGAATGTTGCACGTGTTTGCTATGTTCAGAGGTCTAATGTTTGGATGTCAAAGCTAGAGGAAAAGGACTTTAAAGCGCGTGAATGGTTTAATTATTTGGATAGGCAACATGGGGTTTAGTTAAAAGCCTTTCTTAGAGAATTAGCTCGTTGTCACATACTTCTGAATAATCCTTGTAAATGCTTCAACTGTTGTATCATTGACCTTCTTGACAAGCCGATAATCACAATGTTAGAAATGATCAAAGATCATATTATGAATAGATTGTATATAAAGCACAAGATTCGTTAGAAGTGGACTCGGATGGTTTGCCTAAAGGTGCATAAAAAAATTAGATGAATCCAAATAACTTGTAGATACTTATCATGCATCTCCTTCTAGAGGTCCACAGTATAGAGTTGACGCTGGAGGTGGTCCTTATGCATGTGCTTTGGATGCGTAGACGTGTACATGTCGAAAATGGTAAATTCCCAAGCTACCATGTGCGTACGTAGCAATTGCAATAAGATGCAACAATTAACCTGCTAAAAATTGTTAGTGTAAGTCCTAGCCCAAATACATTGTATGCAGATTATATTTTATATATAAATATTATGATGCATTTTTTTATCTTATTATTATTCCTGTGCATGTTTAATTTGATAAAACATATATGAATAGTGATTCTGCTTAAGTTATCAAATATGTGATTTGGATAGTAAACCTTGAAGCATAAAACAATATTATTCTAAATGTCCCTAGTCGATTATTGTCATGGGAGTGCAATAAACCAAGACTAGTGTGTACTATGTGAGATGATCATGTTTTACTAGTCATAGGATATGAGATATCAATCAGAGAACATAGAACATGTTAGAGAGCAGTATTTTGGATCGATCCGCTTATGAGAATACTACATGGTTGAAAGGTCATAAGTATTTCTCATACAATGCTTATACTAGAATCCATCGGCCTGAAATCACTATGGATTCTTAGGTGATTTCTCGTATGCTTTGACATGCGCCTAACGTTATTTATAATGAGTAACAAGTATGAGTATGATTGGGTATGCTATGAATCATGCTAAGGAACATGAGTGAAGTGAAGGGATTGTCACTCTCGAAGAGAGAGAAGATATCACTGGCCACTTGATTAATGAAACTGAGTTGTGTGTGGCCACACCCAAATAAAGTGATAAGTGTTATCATTTGTTTGACTTAGTCTAGATCACTTGCAAATCAAGGAAATATTTTAGTATAATTAAGGGTGACTGATTCCATGCCTTATGCTAATTCCGATATCGAGATACAAAGGGTTGTATAAGGTTGTAATTAGGTTATTTTGATTCGTAATTGACATTAATTTCAATTTGGGTAAATGTAATGTCTTACTAGAGATCAATTATGATTTATGAGTTTTAAATTAATTTTAGTCTCATTGCCAACATTAAATGAACCTACAGGATCGCACACAATAAAGATCTGGATTAGGGCTAAGAATGTTTTTCTTGCCGGGCCATTAATTTATGTTAATGATTAAAACATAATTAAATGGGCCCAAGATGAAATTCGGCACACCCATTGAGGAGGATTGAGAATTCGGCCTTATGAGGAAATAATTAGGAAGAGTGATTAATTAATAAGATTTAATTAATTACTTAAAAAGGAAAGAAAAGGAAGAGAAGATTTGGGCTAGGGTTTCTCCCTTCTTTGGCCGAAACCCTAAAAGCTAAATAGGAGGATTTGATTCTCCCACTTATGCTTGAAAAATTCGGCTAGGGTTAGGGTTGAGTGACACTCCTATTTTCTCTCCTTGCCTTTCCTTAGCCAAAACCCTAATTTGGAGGAAAGAAAATGTGATTCTTGAACACTCCAAATTTGGTTATGGTTTTCTATCATTCCTTAGCCGAAATCCTAAAATATAAAAGAGAGAATTTGATTTTCACTTAGTGTGGGAAAATAGGGGTTCGACAATCACATAAAGAGAGGAAAAGAAAAACATTTTATTTGGTTCTTCCAAAAAAAAATGAATTTCACTAGACAAGAAATAGAGTCTTTTAGTGTTAGCACAAGTAGCCGTAACCAACGGTCTTGTGTGTGTGTGAGAGTGGAGGGGAGTCGTCTTTTGACAGTCTCTATTGTCAATTGCATTCGGCTCAACACAAGAAAAGGAAGAGGAGAAACCAATTCGGTAATACCTTGCTTTTGGAGAAAAGCAATTCGGCAAAGCTTTTAAGGTACATATATTCGGCCACTTCAATTAATTATGATTACATACAGTGTTCCTGGGATGTTTCTTATGTGATGTTGTTATATTTTGCTGCGGACATTAGATGTTTATTCGCATGAGAAACCCAACAGTGGTATCAGAGTGGTCTGTATGTCTAATCTAGTTGATTATAGGTTCGACCTTGATAAAATCTGGACTTGTATATTTTAAATGGTCTAAAAACAAATCTGAAATTTTATTTTAGGGTTGAATCCGAATTGTTTTGCCTAATGTCATGGTTATTTGATTGGCTTAATAAATCTCATAACTTGTTTAGGGTTTTAAGAGCTAAAGCCGTATGTCATTGGGTGTTAACATTGCCGAATTTGTTTAATATCATTAATTAGC
>CAODLS011833157.1:0-10062 GCA_948243855.1 Flueggea neowawraea | reverse complement strand
ATGGAAGACGTAGGTGACGAATGCTTTCAAGATCTGGTGTCAAGATCCTTTTTCCAACAGTCCAGGATCCATAGGTCATCCTTTGTTATGCATGACATTATAAACGACTTGGCCAAGTTTGTGTCTGGAGATTTTTGCTTCAGAGTGGAAGGTGAGGATACGTGCGACATTGGCGAAAGAACTCGTCATGTGTCATATGCAAGAACAGATTATGATGCGTCCAAGAAATTTGAGGGCATATATGCAGCACATCTTGCACGTACATTCTTACTTGTGGAGTGGTCACGCATTGATAATGAGGTGACGCACAATCTTCTTTCAAAGCTCAATCACCTTCGAATGCTGTCTTTATGTCAATATGGAAGAGTAGCTGAGTTGCCTGATTCAATTGGCAGTTTGAGGCACTTACGGTATTTGAATCTCTCGGCGGCATCAATAAAATCTTTGCCTGACAATGTAAGTACATTGTTGAACTTGCAAACGTTAAACCTTCACGAGTGCAGAGACCTTGTTATATTGCCTGATTCAATTGGTAATCTGAACTGTTTACGCTATCTGAACCTTTGTGGAACTTTGGTAAAAAGATTACCTGAGCAGCTTGCATAATTTGCGAAGTCTAATTTTGTGCAGGTGCAAACTCCTCATCAAGCTGCCAATCAACTTGGGAAGCTTAGTCAATTTGCGTCAACTCAACATTTCAGGAACAAAATTGCAAGAGATGCCACCACAAATGGGTAACTTGAGAAACCTTCAAAATTTGACAGATTTCATTCTAGGAAACGAATGCGGATCGAAGCTTAAAGAATTAGGCCTGCTTCACTAATCTCTCTGGAACACTTCGTATTTGGAATCTTAAATATGTATTGGATGTTGCAGATGCTTCAGAAGCGAATTTGAAGAATAAGAGGCACTTAAGGGGATTGGAGTTGAGATGGGAAGGTGATACTGACAACTCAATGTATGAAAGAAGTGTCCTTGAGCAATTACAGCCTAATAGAAGCATAGAATGCCTAGTCATTGTTGGCTACGGCAGTACAAGATTTCCTGATTGGGTAGGACATTCTTCATTCTCAAATATGGTATCCCTGAAGCTCAGTGGATGTAAATATTGCTTCACTTTGCCAACACTTGGGCTGTTAGCATCTCTGAAAGAACTTTCAATCATTGGATTTGATGAAGTCATCACAGTTGGGATGGAATTCTTTGGGAGTTGGACATCCACAAATCATCCATTTGCATCACTTGAAACCCTAAGGTTTGAAAACATGCTGCAATGGCGTGAATGGATTTCTGATATACAGGAAGAGGAAGTTGCAGCCTTCTCTCAGCTCCGCGAGCTTTACATCAAAGAATGTCCCAGCGTAACAAGCGCGTTGCCAACTCACCTTCCTTCTCTAACAACACTTGAGATTGAGGGGTGTCAACAACTGGTGGCTTCATTTCCAGGAGCTCCAACGATCCTTGGAATGACATTGCGGGATAATTCTCGAGATATACTGATAGTAAAACTACCTTCTGGGTTGCACCGTCTCATTGTTGACAGATTCGACTCCCTAGATACCTTGGTAGAAGGCATGGAGCATATGGGTCGTCTGTCCACTTCTCTAGAAGAAATTGAAATCAAAAATTGTGATTCACTCGAGTATTTCCCACTGGAACTGTTCGCCAAGTTGAAGACTCTTCGCATCAGTAGATGTCAAAATCTGAAATCTCTTTTTGCACCTGAGGCTAGTCATGGAGCCTTCACACCTCTCAGTTCCTTGGAAATTAGAGAATGTCCTAATCTGGTATCTTTCTTCAGAGAAGGATTGGCTGCACCAAACTTGATGCGCATTCTGTTGCTCGGTTGCTCAAATGTGGAATCATTCTTCGGCAAGACACAACTTCCATGTAGTCTTGCCTCACTTAAGATATGGGATTTTCAGAACCTGAAAGCTTTAGACTACATGGGGCTCCATCTTCTCACCAGTCTTAGAGAGCTGGAAATATATAACTGTCCTAAGCTCCAATCCTTGCCGGAAAAGGGTATGCCTCCCACCCTTTTTTCACTTTCGATCTTTTTATGCCCGTTGCTTGAACAAAGATGCCAAAGGGAGTGTGGAGAAGATTGGCCTAAGATTTCTCACATTCCCCACATTGAGATTAACTTCCACAGAATCGATTGAGACACGATGAGTCTCTTGATTTGGTATCTTGGTATTCTATTTATTATCTATCCGGTGCGGTGGTTCTTTTACAGTTTTCTGTCAAATATTTTATAGAGCCAACGAGATTTACCTAAGCACTTTCCAACGTTTTTATCAGTGAGTTCTACACTCTCTATCTAGTTGTGTCTTGGTCTGTATCATAATTATGTAGACTTCTTTATCTACTGGAAATGAAATGCAGCATTCAAGTATCCTAAAATAGTTTGAATTTGAAACATACTTGCAATGAACGGGAGATTGCTTGTAGTACAATTTGGTTTCACCTACCATTACCATGTGAATCTAAGTGCTTCAGAAAATACGTGAACAATTGCCTTGTGTGTGATGCTCTTGTTTCATCTCTTATGCTTTTATCACAAGGTCATATTTGAATCTTTTTCCTTTTTTTGATCCCGTATTTGAATTTTTTTTTCCACGAAGTATGGAAATCGGACCCGATTAATAATGCATACACCTAATCATTTAAGTACTCATGCTATATGTTATATATTTTGACTGTGAATATTAAATTGAATAATTAAGATGTATTATATGCTAGAACCTGGAATTCATGCTTGATGGATGTATAAAAAATCATTCTATAGAAGCTCATTCAACCTGACAAACCAAAACCCACTCTCAATTAATTCAGAAACTCACGTTCCAGTCTCCACACGATGCCTCGGAAGAAGACGTTCCAGTCTCAATATTTCAGTCTCTAACTTGAACTTTCATGGATGAAATCCAAATAGGTTATTCACAAACTGAATTCCCGTCTTCCTTATTGGATTGCCTTTCCATTTCAAACTCAATTTCACAGCTCTCTAACCTCAAAGACGTCCTTGATGAGTTCAACTTTTAGGTTATGCAACGTAAGTTGCTGGCCGATTCTCGAGCCGATGCATCCAAGGCACGGAAGATGATTCAGTCTTGCTTCACTAGGCTAAATCCAAGTGTTGTTAACTTTACCATTGTTTCAAAGATGGAGAAAGTTACGGAGAGATTCGAAGAAGTCACCGAACAGATAAAAATCTTGAAATTGAATGAGAGTGTTGGAGGCATGTCAAGCCGAGTTGAGGGAGAAAGACTACAGTTACTAACAACCTCGCTGGTTAATGAAGCTGGAGTTGGGGGCAGAAAGCAGGATCACAAGGCGGTACTTGCCCTGATGAACGCTGAAGCAGGGGATGGAGGAATCTTGGTGATCCCCATTGTGTCCATGCCCGGTGTCGTAAAACTACTCTCGCTCAACTCATCTATAAAATTATTCCTCATTACAGTTTGATATCAATGAGTGGGTTTTTGTTAATGAAGATTTTGATGCATTCACATTGACCAAGACAATTCTCCAATCAAAGAGTAGGGGCAAATCTCTAAACCCATCTTCAGCTTTTCATGGCTTCAGTTCTCGTTCAAACTTTGAGGGCCAAGATTTAGATTCACTTCAACAGAAGCTGAAAGAGAAACTACTCGGGAAAAGTTTTTAGTTGTCTTGGATGACTTATGGAACAAAGACTATAGTAAATGGACTCTCTTTTACCGTCCATTGGAAGCAGGAGGTCCAGGAAGTAGAATCAGTGTCACCACTCAAGATAGAGAATTTGCTTACATGAGCGGTGGCTTCAAGTCTACTTATCAACTAAAGATGTTGCCATATGGTGATTGTCTATCTGCGTTTGTTCCTCATACTCTGGGAACAAAAGATTTTCATGACCACTTAGAACTGAAAGAAGTCGGAGAAGCAATTGGTCTGCCTTCAGTAGCTAAAGTAATTGGTGGCTTCCTTCGTGGTAAGCCAACTCGTGGCACTTGGGAACAAGTGTTATATAGCAAAACATGGGTGGAGAGAGGTGACATACCTCCAAGCTTCAGATTGAGTTATTATCATCTTCCTTCACATCTGAAACGATGCTTCAGCTATTGCGGAATTTTTTCAAAAGGTTACGAATTCAGTGAGAATCCGGTAGTTTTACGATGGATGGCAGGGGTTGTATCCAACATGTAAGTGAAGGTCATGAATATTTCAATGATTTGGTATCAAGATCATTTTTTGAACGGTCTAAATCGAATGAATCGCTATTCAAAATGCATGATGTTACGCTTGACCTTGTGCAATTTGTTAGTAGGAAGATTTGCTGCAATTTGGATCAAATGAACAATGAAATTTCAGATTTTTCTAAGTGCGACACTTGGCGTATATTAGTAAAGATTTTGACACTGCAAAAGGTTTGAAAATTTTCACGAAATGCAAGATTTAAGAACATTGTTGGCGATACCATGGTTTGAGAAGTGCTACTTAAGTAGCAAGGTGTTGGATGACATGATTCCAAGACTAGAACCGTTAAGGGTTCTATCACTGCCTCAATATATAGCTGAGCTGCCAGATTCTATTGGTACGTTGAAGCATTTACGGTATCTTGACCTGACTACAGCTGAAATAGAGCGATTGCCCCAATCTTTGAGCAAACTATTGAGCTTGCAAACATTGATATTATGTGACTGCAAAGAACTTCTTCAGCTACCAACAGATCTCAGCAACCTAACCAACTTGCAATGCCTTGATATTAGAGGTACGAGCAGCTTACAGAACGTGCCATTGCACCTGGGCAATTTGAGTAATCTTCAAACTTTGAGTAAGTTTATTGTAGGCCATAATGACAGATACAAGCTGTCAGGGTTGATGAAGATCTCTAATCTACGAGGAATACTTCATATCGTAAGCTGCAAAATGTGATAAATGTTCAAGACACTGAACGTGCCATGAACATAGAGAAGCAGGAGCTCAAGGAATTAGCGCTTAAGTGAACTGATAATTCGTATGAGTCGCAAAGTGAGATACATGAACTTCAGGTGCAGGTTCTCCAAGCTTTATGCCCTTACCAGAAATTAGAAAGGCTTTCAATAAAGTCATATGGAGGTAAAGTATTTCCAACCTGGATCGGGGATCCCTCATTGGATAAGATGGCATCTTTAGAGCTTTGCAACTGCCATAATGTTGTGTCACTTCCACCGCTGGGGCAACTGCCTTGGCTTAAAGAATTGATACTAAAAGGCATGAATGGGGTGAATGAAGTGGGCATGGAGTAGTATGGAAATGTTCCGTCTTCAGCCACAGTGTTTCCATTTTTGGAGATTCTAATAATTGAGGATGTGATGGAGTGTGAACACTGGTCATGGTCTCTAGATGGTTTATATGGAGATAGCGATCGCTTGTTCTGCAATCTGCAAGAATTTACCATGTGAAATTGTCCGAAATTCATTTGAGGTTTTCCAGAAACGCTGCCATCTCTTCGTGAGCTGAAACTTGGAGGATGAAAATAAGTGATCTTTCAAAATGAAGTGATCTTTCAAAATATGACTAGACTAACACGTCTCACTGAACTGGAGATCAAGGAAATCTCAGGGCTTGTCAGTTTGAGCAAAGCTTTCATGTAGTCCTTGGTGGCGCTGGAAGATATGATAATTGAAGAATGTGATGAGTTGACACATTTGTGGGATGACGAAGTTGATACAGACAAACTCGAGTGCTTAAAACGACTAATGATCCAGAAATGCAAGCAGCTAGAATCCTTGGAGAAGGGAAAGGACATGAATATTCCAACTGGCCTTGAATTTTTAATGGTATCATCTTGTGAAAAGTTTGAAAAGCTACCTGAGAAGTTGCACAGCCTTACATCTCTCAAGGCTTTGATGATTGATGGCTGCCCAAAATTGCTGACATTCCCAAATATGAAGTCTGGCATTGAGTACTTGTATTTGAAGGACTGTCCTGCTCTCACACTTTCTTCTTCAAATATAGGCTAGTTTCCTGATTCGCTCAAAGATCTCCACGTTTCTGGTGGCCTTGCACCACTGCTGCAAATGCAAAACAGCTTCTCATCTTGCTCGTTTGATAATTTGTGATTGCCCGGAGTTGGGAGTCATTTCCAGAAACGGGACTGTCCATTTACACTCTTAACTACTTTATGTTGTGGAATTGTAGGAACTTGCGGTGTCTTCCCAGTGGCATACACAATCTCACATCGCTTGAAATTCTGGTGCTATATGATTGTCCGGCTATGGAGTCCTTTCCTGAAGGGGGATTGCCCCAAAGCTGACTCATTTCGCGATCGGTTATTGCGGGTTATTGCGACAATCTGCAAAAACAGCCAATGTCAGGATGGAGACTCGACAAACTGACAAGTCTGGAAAATCTCTTCATTGCAGGTGCTATGGACATGGTTTTCACCTTTCCGGAAAGCGAAGAAGGAATTAAGTCATTGGTGATTCCAACTTTAGTAACTGTTCCCGGTATTAGCGGATTCGAGAATCTGCAATTAATCTCCCCTGGAATCCAAAGGCTTACATCTCTTCAACAATTATATATTGGTGATTGCCCTCGTCTTCGGTACTTGCCAAGCGGAGGCCTTCCGAGTCACTTGGTTCTTTGTGCATAACAGATTGTCCAGTCCTGGAGAAACGATGCTGGAAAGGGAAAGGAAAGTACTGGTCACTCATTGCTCATATCCCCTGCCTCTCCTCGGATCCACAAGAAGATGATTTGTCAGAATTTGGCATCTTCCCCAAGCGTCTTCGCTTGCAACACTGAATTCAATCAAAACAGCTTCATGTGGTTAAGCAGGTCGGTGTTTTGATCATTTTTAAGAAGCATAAAAAAATCTTTGATACGCACACAGTCTCTGAATTGAAAACAAAAGCAAGTTGTAGTACTAATAGTTATATAACTATTTAGGTAAATTTATAATACATCCCAACCCTGCGGATTCAAATACAAGTTAGAGGGAATAGATGCTCGACGTAAACTGGTGACAATGTTGAATGTGTTTTTGCATTAATTTGTAATAGCAACAGTATTTTTAGCAGCTAAACCGTGGCTATGAGTAATAATTTTGGGTCCCCTGCCGTCGCCATTGGTATGTCAGCACCCACCGTGATCTTGCCAGGGTCAAACGATCGGGGTAAGGACCCACAATTTTTGACTTAGTTGGCAACAGAGGTTGAGTTCGTGAAAAGAGCTCTCGATTCGATCTTCACCCTCTCGCACCGTTTTCCTCATCCGCGGCTTGAGAAAGAGAACACTCGTGCAAGGGAACCCCAAACTTATATTACCTTTTTGTCAAACATCTGTTAGATTTAATTACTTGTTTTCTTAAAACCGTTGAGTTCCACTTAGGGTCCGATTGAGTTTTCATCACCATAAAAGTCCTATCCAATTTGGAAAAGATACCAGATGATCTAATTATAAAATAATTTATTAAACAGTACTGATGCCTAAATAAGGTAGTTAAATGATGTTACAATGAAATACAATTAGAACAGCACAACTGTTCAATTCAGCGCAGTGCAGTCACAGGTATAAATTGCATGTCAAAAATTTTGCTAAATGATTTCTAACCACTATTTCAACTGTACAGCGACAGAAACGCAGAAAATAATAGCCACTTCCCCGAAGACACAGAGCCGGAAGATCTTGGGGCCCTAATAGTCGTCGCTTGTGCCACCACAGTCGTTCTTTCGTTCAACATGAGTCCTTTGTCGAAAAGGCGAACTCGTTGGCACAAACCAGTAATGGTAGTTTCCATTGAACCACGTAGAGAAGCTTGAATTTCCAACTTTATTTAGCAGACATTATAATTACTGGACTACTCCATCTTTGTCCAGTCATCTGCACTACTTTCTGGTGACGCACTACTTTTATCGGCAGAGACTTCTTCCATCGTCAAATCCCCATTTGATTGGCCCTGAAGAGGGATATCACCATTTTGAACACCGGTAGTGCCATCTGTTTCATTAACATCGTCTTCCTGCATCGCATTAGCATCTTCTGGCTGTCTTCCATGTGGCGTGCCATTATCATCTGCTTCACCATTTGAAGGTGCAGTTGTTTCGGATGAATAAGCATTATACTGCTCAAACTGGTAACTCATCACTCTTGCCTGACATTAACAACACAAAACTTCAGAATTAAACAAGTTCCAGCAATGACAATATATGATTATTATAGAAAAAAGGCTAGGCTACCCTATTTAAAAGACACTAGAGAAAATCAAATTCAAAATTATCCACCAAAGATGCTATATTTATTTGCTCATTGAAATGCAACAGTGCTGCCCTCCGTTAGATTTGTTACTTTGTCTCCTCTAAGCCATTAGGCATCACTAATATGATTTTCATTATTCTGAAGCCTAATCAAAAAATTAAAATGCACCCACAAAACTATATGTGAAAATGGTTAAGCACAGGACATACCTGATATAAGTAATTCATTCTATCACGATATAATTGATTCATTTTTTCATTCATGATTTCCTTCATCTCCTCCAGACCACTGACAAGATGGCGAGGTCCAGTGTCTTCAACGCAACGTTCTGTACACTGTGAATTCTCATCCATATTCAGTGCAAGGAGGTCAGGCCTCTGAAGCATAAGTCGGAAGGTGGGCTGCAATTCATAGCATTGTTCAAACAAAGAACGTCGACAGAAAACATAAAGCCCAAGTCGGGCACGAGACATGGCAACAACCAATCTTCTAACATCACGAAGATGACCCACAAACCGAGTGCGGACAAGAGAGAGCAGAATAAAATCATTTTGCTGCCCTTGAAACTTATCAACTGTTTTGACCTGCAGACATATATCATTGATTAGATTTTTAAACAATCTATGTCAACTAACAGAAAAATAAGTAGAATGAAACATAAATATGTGCCAATTTCTACATGGAAAATTATTCTCACGTCATATACAAGAAATGAGATGGAACCAATGAACCATCATGAATGTTCTGCAATAGTGTTCAAAAAATTCACAGGACTTGCAATAAAAGAGAATAAGAACTTTAAAGCTGTAAAAGAAGAGAAATATTGATGGCCCAACAAAATAATTTTTTTCTCCAATTTCAAGGATAAATTAAAATCTGATACTTCTCCGCATTGAGAGCTAAACAAATGTCAACATTTTGGCCTTGTACTCATAGCCATGTTACATATATCTGCATTAGTTGGATTTATGACTATACCATACTGGGTGGACCAATGAAGTCGTATGGAACACATCGCCTGTTGACAACATCACGAATAAGAAGCTTCTGGCCATTGTAAGTTGTCAATATGGATATCTTGTTTGCAGGATATCCTAATAAACACATATAGATATAGACACTGACAACATATTCTGCCTCCCTCATTTTGATAAAACCAAGGAGAAGGGGCAGTCTCTCCTCTGCCATTATAATCAGGCAAATCTACCAACTGATATTCATAAGAAAATCCAGCATTTGCTTTGTGGAAGATGGCCCCCTCCTTCACATATGGTAGATCACCCAAATCTCTGTATCTCCAATTGTAAAGTTTAGCTGTGCTTAGTCGGGCTCTACCTTGGGCGTGGAGCTCAATATAAGGAATTCCTAGACGAACAAACCTTGTAAACAGGCTCTGATCCATGTGACTATACTTTTGGAAAGCCATATTCTTCACAACTGGAGGCAACTGATGATGATCACCAATCAGTATGCAGCGTTTAAGCCGTGCATAGCCATCCTCCTGTCTTTGAAGCAACATTGTGCACTTTCTTCCATCAACAAGTTGTCATACTATAAACCCAACTGAAGAAAGTCCTTCCTCTTTAGAGCAGCATGTGTGCAGGTCATTGCCACTATCTTAGCCTGCTTCGTCATTAAATAGTTTGCTCTATCAGCTGTTGATTTAAGCAATTCAAATGCTCGACATTCTTCTAGTTCTTGGAACATGGTCTTAAGATGCCGAAAGCATCCCTTAGCTGCTCTCATGTCCTTTTCAAATGACTGTCCGGTAAAAACAGGTTGAGGGGTGTTGGAAAAGAATTCCTTAAAAGGGAAGCGATCCTGGACAAATGTTAG